>CABHPP010073268.1:0-16348 GCA_902168425.1 Peromyscus attwateri | reverse complement strand
AATAAACCATCCATGGAAAAATTTCCATCTCTGCATTCTCTAAGCATTTACTTTATTGAAAGTCTTGCAGAGAATGGTTATGTATTTCTGTACAGATCCTAGATGGGAAGTAGTAGCACTCATGACAGAGGCCCCTTCAACTATAAGCCATATACTTTGAAAATATTTTCCCAGACAGATTTTTTGTCTCCATGGAAGTGGCTGATCACCATGATTTTCAGAGTTCCTGTTTGTTTTGCATTTATTTGATATAACTATTTTCAGTGCAGTGTTTTTCAAATAAAAATTTTATTAGTATATAATAGTTTTATAAAATAATGCATTTATTGTTATTTTTATACATGCATACAATCACAATGTACTTTGTGCTTACCAAATATTTTATTGTCCATTTTATCTGTAAGAAAAATACCACATCTTTATATCATTTTAATTTTTGTTTGTTGTATTATTTTTATTTTCTTTCTTGTTTTGGTAACAAGATCTAAGTATGCAGCCCACACTTGCCTTCAACTCACTATGTAGCCCAGGTTAACCTTGAACTCTTGATGACCCTCCTGTTTCAGCTTCCCATGTGTTGAGATTATAGGTCTGGGCCACTACTCCCAGCTTTCAAATATGTAATTAAATTATAGATATGTGTGTTATGAGATAATAACTACTATCCTTCTAAGTGTGGTTTATAAGCATATTTTGAGAGATTTTATTAAAGACACTTTAACAAAATAAATAAATGAATATATATATAAATGAAATAAATAAATAAAATAAAATAAAATGGAGTCATGCTGCTGCAATAAAATCATCCTTTCTTCATGCTTTGAAATTATCATAGGATGACTTCAGTTTATAGTCTGAGGCAGTGCCTAAGATATATGCACTGCAGCATGTACTAAAATTTGAAAATTTTACTCTTACGTCTGATGTCTGTCCTTCATTGCTGGCAAAGAATCACTTTCAGCTTCAATCAGGGCCAAAGCTCCCTCACTCCAAATGCCAATGCCAATTGAAC
The DNA here is from genome assembly GCA_902168425.1 of Peromyscus attwateri. Lineage (NCBI taxonomy): Eukaryota > Metazoa > Chordata > Mammalia > Rodentia > Cricetidae > Peromyscus > Peromyscus attwateri. The sequence continues at coordinate 15,336 of CABHPP010073268.1, read as the reverse complement.
ACAGTCTACAATTTTCAATAGGGGTTTCCCCATATTTTGTTATTTAGATATCATAGTACTCAATTCTAATTTCGTCTACTCTTTTGTACTTTCCTAGGTGTGGTTTAGGTGTGAAAAAATGGGTTTTGTGTAGCTCAAAGTTCACTACCTATCATCCTGACTACTGTAAGTGGTTCACAGTATCTGTAAGTAAGAGTTGAGGTTACTACATTTATATGTGTGCCATACATTACTATGATATATTAGCTTTATTTCTGACTTAAAATTGATCTGGGTGTATTAAAAAACATTTAATCCTTCTTCAGAACACTGCCATACCTTTTTGTGATTATTATTTTAAGGTAAGGTTTCTTTCATTCAATGAGACATTTTCTGCTGTGTGTTCTAAGTCATTGCTGTGTGTGAAAGACCACTAATTTTGGCATCATGTTCTTTTATTTCCTTTCTGATGCTTGCTACTCACTTCAATATTCCATTTGCTGACTCCTTACAGTTATCTACATAATTGTGTTCCTGTTACTACTGTAGTCTCATTGTTTGAGTTCCTCAAAGTTGTTTTCTTTCTCTTCTCTTCTCTTCTCTTCTCTTCTCTTCTCTTCTCTCTCTCTCTCTCTCTCTCTCTCTCTCTCTCTCTCTCTCTCTCCTTTTTTGTTTGTTTTCAAGACAGGGTATCTCTATTATATAGCTTTGGCTGTTCTGTTAACTCACTTTGTCGATAAGGCTGACCTCAAAGTCACAGTGATCAACCAGTCTCTGCATCACCAGGGAGGGATTAGAGATGTGCACCACTATGCCTGGCTCCCCAAAGTTTCTTATGCACAAATCATAACCCGTGAGGCAATGGTATTAGGATGTGAAGCTTTCTATAGTAAATAATTAAAGCTTCCTTCCAGCCTTCAAATATTTTTTTCTGTAGTTTTATCTAGAAAAGAAATCACTCAAGAGGACAGTGGCATAAATGCACTTACAGGTCTAATTTTTCAGATAATATTCTAAAGCCTTAAAAATACCATGGCGCCGGGCGGTGGTGGCACACACCTTTAATCCCAGCACTTGGGAGGCAGAGCCAGGAGGATCTCTGTGAGTTCAAGGCCAGCCTAGGCTACCAAGTGAGTTCCAGGAAAGGCACAAAGGTACACGGGGAAACCTTGTCTCGAAAAACCAAAAAAAAAAAAAAAAAAAAAAAAAAAAGATACCATGGCCCTCTGATTCACCTTCCCTGTAGAAATTTGTTAAAGGACATGAGAAAGTTCCCCAGGGTATAGTACATTGACAGAGATCAGATTCTAAGGGTCTTCAGGATATATGGTTTGGGGACCTATTGGGTCTTCTGATTTGGAAGGTTAAGATCTTACTATAAATTCAAGTCATGTCCCTCAACTTGACCTGTGGCAGTGTCTAACCTCAATGTACTCTGTGACACAAAACCTCAAACAAAATCTATCTCCCCAATTCCCAAAGCCCTTGTTGAGATGTACTTAGTGGTACCTGTGACTGTTCATAGATAGCTCCTGTGGTCCAGCATGCAAGGCCTCAGGCCAACAAACACATTTTCTTGAGATCCTAAAGAAGGTATATGAAAATTGAGTGCTAAAAGACCTCCCAAGAATCCTGGAGACCTGAGAATAAATGCTAGTTTCTCAAAGTTGCCTCTGTCAGAGGTTAGGAGGGTTCCCTTCTAGGGCCCCAAATGGGCCTGGAAATTCTGTATGCACCTTAAACTTTTTTAAACAGAATTTTTGCATCCATGGTATTTACTCTAATACAATATGATAAATTCTTTACAAACGTACAGATCCTGGTGTGGTTTTAAGTCTAACAGTATGTCAAAGAGAATCATGCTTATTATTCACTCACAGAAATTTTATAAGAAAATAAATTATTTTCTCTTTGAAAAGTAAAGATTTGATTCAATTTTGTAAAACCTGGTGTGTTTTCTGTTTCAAGATTTCTCCTTGATATTTAATACTTGAAACTTGTTCCAATAAAAATTTTAAGTAAAATGCTAATTTTGAATAATAAATTTGATTTATAATAATGTAATACAGATTGACAAATCTGAAAAAATGAATTATTAAAAGACTTTCTTTTCTTCATTATTGTTCTTTTTTAAGAAAGATTTATTTATTATGCATATAATGTTCTGCCTGCATGCACACCTGCATGCCAGAAGAAGGCACCAGATCTTATTATAGATGTTTGTGAGCTACTTGTGTCATTGCTGGGAATCAAACTCAGGACCTCTAGAAGAGCAGCCACTCCTCTCAACCACTGAGCCATCTCTCCAGCCCCATTATTGTTCTTCTTGATGAGATTTTCACTATGTAGCCCAGTCCATCCTCAATCTTTCTACATAGTTTAGATTGGTTTCAATTTTAATTAATAACCCCACCCTTGCCTGAGACTCTCTAATGTTCACATTGACAGAATTCATCAAGGCAGACGTTAAAGAATCATTGTTAGTAGCAGTGCCTTATTGCCATTTCAAAAGCATTTCTCTGCTACCAAAGGAAATCAGAGGAATCAAATTTTTCCTAATAGGCTAAATATAGTGTGTTAATGATCACTTTAACCAGCCCTGGAGAATAAAGCTCTCATGTTAGCCTTCTGCCTTGCTTTGCTAGAACAGAGCATGAAAATTTGAAGGAAAGCAAGTAGGCTCCGGTACCATTTACTAACAATGTACTTAAAGTTCTTAGTGTTTAGTTTATTGATCTGTAGTTTTAAAACAGCCAGGCAGCATCTGAAACATTTTTTTTCTCAAAATTCTTTGAGGATCAAGTGTTCTGGTGTGAAATCAAGACATTTGCAGTTTCAAAACTCCTCAGGTGATCTTTTATTGTAAAATTAGGAAACACTTCTCCAATAGTCAAAACTATGTATTACCTGTTTTTGCAAGTAAAGCTTTACTTATACAAGGACATGCTTACTTTGTTCAATTTATTTAATATTTTTGGTGTTATTGTCAATGAATTCTAGGGCCCTACATATGCTAGACAAGCAATTTAAGACTGCATTATATCTGCATAACTTATTCTATTCTGTAGGGTTTAATAACTGATTTTGTGTTGCAGTGAAACATTAAGAATCTGTGAAAAGACCACATTGCTCATAAAGTCAGAAGTATTTGCCAGGTCATCATTTCAGAAAGTGTTAATAATACCTCTCATAGAGGGAATAATAGAGCAACTAAGGTCATATACAAGCAAATTAGATCCTATTTCTGCCTATTATTCAGTATATAATATTGTAAGTCACATCAAGCCTCTGAGAAAAGTAGTTACAAAGATTATGTAAAACAGTGTACTTAAACTTATTTGAGAATTTTAGATGTAAAATAAACACTCAGGAAAAGTTTGCAGCTTTTCTTGGAGTAGTGACTCTCTACTCTCTCTCCTATATATAAATGTCCAGAAAATATAACAAGTTGATAAAAGGCAGATTTCTTCCCATAACACACTATAAAAGGTTTATAAAATGTTTAGACAAAGGGACTAATGATATTTTGGTTGTTGGAGATGGAGATCACAGTTGCTATAAGGACCAGAGATAAAAGCTCTTTTTTGAATCTGAGATAATTCCCAACTGTAGTTATTTAATAAAATGCTGAGTGAGTAGTATATATCTGTGCCACAAATATTTATTGAATTATTATCATTATCAAGTACTACAAAAGGTGCTCAAAATATGATGAAGAATAACACATGATTATTTCCTGGAAGAGGTTCAATTAATAATAGGACAACTAATCAGTTGCTGTGATTTGGTTGTGGTTTCTTCTCAAAACAACCAGAACGATAAAAGTATAAAACAACAAAAGTTGAAAACTTGAGGATCAGTATAGTACTGGTAAGAAGTGATAGAATATTTGAATGGTGGTGGTAAGTTATGATGTTAATGATACTAGGAGCCATATCATATGAGGAGTCATAAGCCATTCTAAAATCTTGATGGTTTAAGTGCAATGAGAGCTCTTTGAATAGTTTCAAGCATAATAATGATATATAATTTGTATTTGTGAGAAATTAGATTGGTTTTATAATGAAACTAAACAAGGCAGAATATGATTGAAGGCAAATACTCTAGACAAGATTAATTTTTGAAAAGGCATTCAGATTTATTTATAGTTACTGAAACCATATGAACTGAGTAGTGTGGTGGTATTGTATTCCCCAAAATATTGTGTACCTTAATAAACTTATCTGGGGTCAGAGACAGAACAGCCACATTATTAAACATAGAGGTTAGGCAGTGGTAGCACCACACCTTTAATCCTAGCATTCCAGAGGCAGAAATCCATGTGTTCAAGGATACACCCAAGCATGGTGACCGACGCCTTTAATCCCAGAAAGCACATCTTCAATCCCAGGGAGTGGTGGTAGAAAGCAGAAAGGTATATAAGGCGTGAGGACCAGAAACTAGAGGCATTTGCCCTAGAGAGGCATTTGCCCTGGATAGGCATTTGCCCATAGAGGCATTTGCCCTGGAGAAGCATTTGGCGTGGTTAAGCATTTGGCCTGGTTAAGCTTTCAGGCTTCTAGCAGCAGTTCAGCTGAGACCCATTCTGGATGAGGACTCAGAGGCCTCCAGTCTGAGGAAACAAGACCAGCTGAGGATCCGGCGAGGTGAGATAGTTGTGGCTTATTCTGTGTCTCTGACCTTCCAGTGTTCACCCCAATAACTGGCTCAGGTTTGATTTTATTAATAAGAACTTTTAAGACTCATGCTACAGAGTAGAATTCATTTGACTACATTAATTTTCATTCTGTTGTTTCTCAATTATTTTAAAAAAAGATGAAAATGTGATTTTTCAGGTGCCTCTCTTCCTACCCTACTTCAATTTCCTAAGGACTCCTCCTAACAGTGCCGAACAATCTTTTCTCTTTCCTGTGTAGCCTTTCAGCCTCCCATTCTAGTTCATCCCCAGACCTTTGTGTCAATGATTAATACCTAGAAAAACTGTAAGGTGAACCCTTGTGGCCATAACTGGCAGGGACTCAGGTAGGTGATTCATACTATCTTTATTTTGTTCCATTACGATCTCTCCATTCTCAGCCTCAGTCGTGGAACAACCTGTTTGCAGATGTGCTTCCTGCCACCACAACTCCATTCACTGGAGACTCAATCACTTGATACAAACCCAGCTCCTACCTCAGCCCTTTCATCCCTGTCTTTCCAGATTATTCTTTGTGTTACTGCAACTTACTTGCAGGAGACCCATTTCATCATACCTTCAAAGTCTGGGGATCTTACCTCTTGGTGTGGACAGGTCCCTCTTAGATCTTATATCTTTCCTGAAGCCCCTCCCAAACTTTTCTCCTAGCTTACCTCTTTTCCTACCTATCACCCACCAGCCTATGGAAGCACTCTCTACCAGGCAACCCACAGCCACTATACTTTCCTAAGAGCTATAGAGAGCAAAAGAAACTAAGGATTAGATCACTCACACAACAAAGACAAGACCAGATACAACACCACAGAATAACCTCAATCATCCCAACACCAGATGCTAAACTCTAGACTAGTGCAAAAACACAAACATTAAAATACAAGACAGAATGCATTCACAAGACACAGTAACCCTACTATACTAAACACTAAGAAATGCAATATAGTTGAAGAACAAGATAAGATTTTTAAAACTGCAATTGTGAATATACTTAAGGGCCTTAAAGAGTATATGAATAAATAACTTAGTGGAGCCTGTGAAAACACAAACAGTGGAATTAAATAATGAAAACAGTTCAGACATAAAAGTAGAAATACATTGGTCTACAAAGCAAGTTCCAAGACAGCCAGGACTCTGTTACACGGAGCAACTCCATCTCAAAAAACAAACAAACAAAAAAGTAGAAGTAGATACATTAAAGAAAGCTCAAACTGAAATTAAACTGGGAACGAACACAAAAAACTCAGAAGTAAGCCTCAGCAACAGAGTACAAGACAAGGGAGAGAGAATCTCGGGCATTGAAGACATAATTGAAGAAATGGATACCTCAGTCAAAGAAAAGATTAAATCTGAAAAAACATCCAGGAGATTGGGTCACTATGAAAAGACCAGAACTATGAATAATTAAATAGAGGAAGAAGAAGAAACCTGTAGCTGGAAGTTTTCCTATGTCCCACCCAGTCCTGCAGCTGCTAAGACACAAATAAACACACAGAAGCTTATATTATTTACAAACTGTATGGCCATGGCCTGTGGCTCAAGCTTCTTGCTAACTAGCTCTTATAACTAAACTCAGCCCATTTCTATTGATCTATATGTCGCCATGTGTTCCATGGCTTTACCTGTGTGTCATTACATTCTTATCTCTGGATTGGGGGATGGTTTCCCCTCCTCCTCTTCCTGTCTCTCTCTTTGAATTTACTGCCTGCCTCTAAGCTGCCTTGCCATAGGCCAAATGGCTTTATTTATCAACCGATCCGAGCAACACTTATTCACAGACATTCCCCAATCAGAAACCCTGGTCAAAGACACAGAAAATATAACAAAATCACAAAATAATTTTTTCAGACCATAAGGAGGAAGGATCTATCAAGGTACAAAAAGATACAGAACACAAATTAGTGATTCACAGAAAACAGTTTTGTTTGCTCTTATTACTGTTTTATGTTTACATGATTTGGGTTACCTCACTGTTTTTATTTTTGTAAGAGTATGTTGCTGTGAAGCTCAATAGCTCTACCTGTTCCTGTTCTTCATTATTTCAAATATGCTCTCCAGGCAATGAGGAGTGATGAGAAGATTTAACTGTTTTTCCTTGAGGTGTATTTTATATAAAAGAGTTGTTTCAATAATCCAGGAATGATGATGAACATCCAATCTAACATACTGGCAATACAGATGGAGACACAGTGAGGTTTCCATAAATATTAATAAATAGATTGCTATATTTTCTCAATTTTCCTTTAGCTTTTTTTCTTTCATATTTCCCTTAAGAGTCTATCCTAGAATAGCCATTTAGCATTCATAAAGATTTAAGTGTTTGGAATGACTATACTGAGAAGTGTGGTTTAGTATGTGCAGAGCAATTTGCAATACTCTTTACAGTGCCATAAGCAAAAATAATGACAATAAATATTGATTACCTCATGTATGTCAGGACATTAAGTACATTACTCATTTAATTTTGTTTTAAAGTAGTAAAAACTATAAAGTGCAATTATTGAGATAGAGTTGCTGAAGATAACAAATATAGAAAGCCAAAGTGCAACAGCTAAAAGGTAAATTGTGTTTTTCATAAAGGCTGTATTCCAGCCTGTTGAAGTACTGCAACATCAAGGGTTACCATGAAGGACATCAGCACAGTAATTACTAGTTTTCCTTCAAGTATTTTATCACAGGACTCAAATTTTGACTCACTACAATAAACTTTAAAAAGACAAATTAAAGCTGAATAATGACCTTAGGCCTTCGGGATTTTATAGTCATGTGCAAAAGTAATACTTTTAAAATAATCAAGAGAAATGCAGCAGGTTATAAATAAAAAAAAAAACCAGCCAGAATCTAACTTAAATAGTGTCTCACTTCAAAATGCTATAGCAGAAGTTAAATCAAAGCAGTGAATGAATGTTTGGTTTCCTCAGAAAACCCTGGGTAGGGGGATTCAGTCACTTAACCTTTACTGATTACCTTGGTCAGACATTAGGCTAGGTGTGCAAAACAATATGATGGGTACATATACCCATTTATTTGAGAGAGATAAGTATGAAGAAACTGATTTTGATAGTTTGTGAGTGCAGAGTAGCTAGTAAATGGTATTCCTCTGATGAGATGACTATAGAGGAGTCTAACTGGGCTTTGAGTCAAATATGACATAATCCATCAAAGCAATGAAATTGCCTAGGACATAGGTGAGGGAACAATTAAAAATGAGTAAAAAAAATCATAGAATCTAAGATTATATGGCAAATAGTACATGGCACATAGACAATTAGCACACAAATACACTAGTGGAGAAGGAAGACAACTTGCAGCTTTCTTTTGATGATAGTGAAACGTAGATGGCTTGGGTATTTCAATGAGATGTAAGACTTTATTAGATTTACTTCCCTATATACTGTATAGTATCTTAATTTAAGGATAATCTTACATAACACAGCAGATTCTGTATTACTAATGCGTAATCATGGTAGAAAAATGAATTGATGTCTCAATTTTTGAAGAATTTTGTTCTAATGAGGGATTAAAGAAACTAATATAAAAGCAATTTCTGTGGAAAATCCAGATATGGCTTCAAAAGAAATATAAATGTAAATCTTCCAGTGGAAGAGGAGAAAAAGGAAGAGTCGGGGAAAGAAACAGTGGCCTGAAGGCCAGATGTTGAATGTTTATGAGTTTGGAACAGAGTTAATAGTTCAGTCATCATGTCTTCTAGCTGTTGTCATAAACCTGAGATGACACTTCTTTCATGCAAAATACCTCCAATAGAAAATCTTTTAAAATTAGTTTCATAGAGGTCAAACTAGAAGAGTAGACAAACAAAATCAAATTAGGCAGGAGATTAAGGGTTGAGACTATGGTATACTAATGAAGACTGGGGTTTAGAATTAGATCATGTCCTATGGGTGTATTTAAGGAACAGGCCAGCTTCCCTAATTGAAACTACTATGTATAGAGGCTAATAGGCAGCAGACCAGATGCTACAATCAAGATGTTCAAACAGTTTTTATTATACTAGGCAGTGATTGGCTGAAATCATCTGAGGATGTAGTTTAGAGTTAGTGGTATTATAAAGAAGTCTGAATAGTCTCATACAAGTCTTAGAACAGCCATTTAAAAACTAAGTTTGCTTCAAGATAACTATTCCATAGCACCTACTCTTCTGATAAATGATGTTATGTTATAATTGACATTCTGTGAAGACTGGAATTACATATCTGCTCTGATCTCTGAAGGTCCCCAAAATACAGGTTGCATATATAAAATTTGAAGTTAAATAGTTGGGGCTGGCTGAGGTGCAAGTCAGTTGAGACAGAGAAGCATAATGAGACATTCAATACAGTCTGCTAAAAGCTGTTTATGTTTGGAAACATTGGTAGAAAAGGAAGATTTGATCATTTAATGCTGTGAAAACGAACAAAATCTTATAACTATTAAGTCACAAAAATCTTACAACTATGTTGCAAGTGTGGTATTCACCAGGCTATTGCACTGAAATTAGATGGTGACACCTTTCAATTATTATATGATTAAGGACACTGTTGCCACACTCAGTATCAAATAATGAAATTTACTTCTAAACCATATGGAGAGTAGTCACAATAATTCATTTTGAGATGCAACTGTAATAAATTTTGATTCTTTATTGATTCTCTTAAATGAACTTCCTAAAGATTTATATGTCTAGAAGTCAGCCATAGCAAGCAAAATTAGTGAAATGGAGAACCACATTTCCTTCAGATGCAGCGACCTGTTCTCATCTCCTAATAGCTAGGAACTCCACTTAGATTTCCAAATCCATTATGTTGTGGAATTATCATAAAAATCATGGGAAAAGTGCTTATCCATCCCATTTTATCAATAATGAATGTGGTGGTTAAAGAATAAAATCATTTTTTCATGCTCATGTGGTGGTTAAAATAAACATAAATCCTGATTTTTTTTAAAATATAAATACTATGCTTACTTAAATTTTTCAAAATTGTTTTGTTTTATAGATACTATTAATGCCAATAAAGGAAGGGTATAATATAAAATCATGACATATTGCCTTACCATAAAAATGAAAAATATTTATTGGAATTAAAGTGGAAAGGAGAGAAGGAAAAAATTGACTTCTAATACTTCTCTTTAGATTGTGTTGATTGAGGTGTTTATTATTACTAAAGCACCACATACAAATCTAAATGCAGATATGAAAACAGGTGCTCAAATGCCTACCTGTGTCTGTCACAAAGTTTGACATTTCAGTTCTGTTTCATATGTTATGTTACTAAAATCTTAAGGCAGGAAAATATCATATACTATATGAGGTAAAAATGTTTTTCATTAGCAAATTAGTTCTAATAATTTGCAAATCTGACTACTATGCCTTCAAATTATTTTTCTGCAAAATAATAATAATATATATAAATTATTATACACAATTTAAATGAAAATAAATATCGAAGTCTAAGTGTAATGAAATTAAATATTATATCACTTCTCTACTACCATTATATTTTTGGACAACATGGATTAAATATTGTGAGTCCTATATAACTATAAAAACACAAGATATTTAAGAAATTATCTTTTCATCATATGTAATAGGTATTGTCAATCATTTTATCTTTTGCTTTTGAAATTTAAAAACTAGCTTTAACTGGTTTCTTGATGAAAAAATAAAAACTCATACAATCTTGCATACCCTCCCTCGTAAGTCACTAAGATGCATGGATTCTCACTGCATTTCTCTTTTATATCCCCAATAAATACTATTATTCTTTATATAATTTCTGAGAGCTCATAGGATAGGTACCAGAAATATATGTTGGAGGTGCTAAGGCTTTTGGGAATAAAATAGCTTATATGTGAGGCAAAGGCTTTGCAAGGAAGGAGTAAGGTCTTAGGATATCCCTGAAGTCTCCCTCTTCTCATAAATCCTCTTGTCGGAAGCTCAAACTGTTCCAGAATCTGGTGCTTATCATCAGCCTGGGTTCCAGCAGAAAGCCAAGGCAGAATTCATAAGATGGAGGTTCTTCAATTATGAGCCATCATCCCAGGAAGGTGAACAGCTTCTTCCACTTTGAATCCTTTGGACTTAAACCCAAATCAGGTACATTGTAGAGATCAATAATATAAGATGTTCCCTGTACACCTTTACCCCCTTAATTAGAGCCTTGCTTTGGGTGGTTTAGGGAGAGGGGGCCATAAAAGAAACCTCCACCTGCAGCATCAATACCTCCTTCTCTGTGCTTTTTTTGTTGGTAGAACATGCACTCCCGGCTATGTATTCTTAACTACATCTTTAATAATTTCAACTCATTCAATGTCTACAGAATGTTGTAAATCTTACCCCCTACCTCCCTGGTCCATTTCAGCTTGACAGCCAGAGTAGCAGAAAGCAACTGCTGAGTAGTAGGGCAGTTTATTTGTCTGCTCTGCTAAAATCTCCAGTGTCTTAATTCTCCCCCTAAAGAAGGAATTAAAATCTGTAGCTCCTGATTGAACATGTTACAGCCCCTATGCCAGTCCTCTTCCCAATATTAAATGAAAATTGCAGTCTGTGAGTTGGAGAGGGCAGAGATATAAAGAGATAGAATGCTGGATCTCATGGAAGGACCTGCTTGAGGCTCCAGCAGAACACTGCTGAGGCCAGTATGTAAGGAAATTATTTGAACCCAGAAATGAACCATTTCACCCATAATCCCCACAGGATCACAGGTAAATGTCTAGTCCCTGAGCAGGATGGAAGCTTGTGTTTGTGTCTCCACTCATGCAAAAAGTGTCATTATTGAGGAGGCAGCAATCAAGGCACTTAGAAAGGCATTAACTCCCACCCCCAAAGTATTAGGAGTAGATAAAAGGACTGACAAAATAGAAGTGAGAATGAAGGAAAAAAATAAGAAAAGGTATTCAGATTAGAACAGAATGAAAGAAATAAAAATAACTTTACTGGGAGAATTCACCTAGACGAAAAATTTGGCTGAATCAAAAAACAGTTCAAACCCAGGCAGTGGTGGCACACATCTTTATTCCCAGCACTTGGGAGGCAGAGGCAAGTGGATCTCTGAGTTCAAGGTCAGCCTGCTCTACATAGTGAGTTCCAGGACAGCCAGGGCTACACAGAGAAACTCTATCTTGAAAAACAATACAAAACAAAAAAGAAAAAGTTTGAAGAACTGATTAGATTTAGCAAGACTCCTGTGCAAATATATTTTGAAAGAGCTAATCACCATGTCCTAAACACAGCAAAATATTCTACCATTCTTACATAGTAATCTGAAGTGAGGCCAGGGAGTTAACAAAATCCCTCACATTGGTGTTTCTGTGTTGTTGAGTTCTCATACAAAGGTTTTAATTTTGTCAGGAAGACAATCCAGTGGTGACAAGGATGTGGTAGAACCAAAATTTGTATGGAAAAGCATATGCTAGAGTGCTTTTATAGTATATATGAAGAAGTTTACAAAAACAAGCCAAGTGTATATAACTCAGTAATTCTATCTTTGAGAGCCCAGCTTAATGGCGCCATTAAGTGTTCACATGCATTACTTACAATAGGATAAAAACTGGAACACCTTCCATATTTCATGATTACATTGTGACACTTTTTATATTTTTTTCTCAAAGAATTTCTTCAAAAATAGAAAGATAGTATGTTAAAAGGAAAATATTTCAAGAACAAAAATAGCACTAATCCTAAAAACCTGTATGTTTCCACTATACAATTACTGCATAAATACAACTGTAGAACCAAGAAATCCCTTTACTGTAACTACAGAATTAAATTTCAATAATAAATTTTTTTCATTTACATTGCGCTAAACTAAACCAAGAGCCTCTTCCATGCTAGTTAAGTGCTCTAGCATATATTGCTTTGTACATTAAAATTGACTTCAGAGCTATAGAAATGGCTCATCTGATGAAATCACTGGATGTCCAAGTCTGATGAGTGGAATTTGCTAGTAAGAACCCACATGGTAGAAGGAAAGGACTCCCAAAAGTTATCTTCTGAACACCGGTTGGGTGACATTTCACATGTACACACACACACACACACACACACACACACTCATACACACATGCACACATGCATGTGCATGAACATACACACAATAATAGTAAAACATAAAATTTTCATTTCTTCCATTTCCTAAATTGTCAATCACCTTGGAGTACTAGAACACTAGAATCCAAGAAGCTTCCCTTCCAACCAAAGGGCGCAATAATAAAACCTGGAGATTTCTGCCATAACTCAAAATAAAAACAGCAACTCAATGTTATTTTCTTCATTATCCATTATTTCAATATTCACTCCTTCAGTAACACTGACTGATACAGTGTGATAAGATCAAAACAGTGAATATGAAGGCAAAGGGACAATTGCCCAAATCATGAAATGCCCTTCCCTTGTCTTGTGGGTGGTATCACATTAGAGTTCGTTATTTCTTCCTCTTCCTTGCTTGAAAACAGCCATAAACACTGGGCGTGGGATGCTCCTCATCACCAAGGAGAGCTGGTCAAGGAAGGCATTGATGGATGTTCGGAAGAGAACAGGATCTTCAGTGGTCCACCTACTAAAAGTAAAGGGGGAGACACCATCATGGGAAAGAATGAGGAATCTGTGCAGTGTCACCATACTATGTCTTCTGCTTACTTCTAATCCACCAGTGTCTCCATTATAGAACACCTAGAATACACATTGCCTCCCAATCTAAAGCCACCCCCATTCCAAACTCTTGGAGAACTGACACAGTCAGAGTAGTGTCATTCACGGTGAACTCCTGCTGAACCATCACTTGCTGGTGCTGGACATTTGAGGCCAGGGATCTGCAGGCTATGTTTGCCTCCACAGCAGTCCTGAATGGCACTGTTACAGAACTAGAAGGAGATATGGTCAAGGTATTATCCATTATTGAATTTCTTTGTGCATTGGGCTTGATTACACTTCTGAGGTTTACTTTAGGATGCCCCCAAATGACACCCAATCCATAGCCATTTCTTCAGTGGTTCTGGTCTTCCACACCCTACAGCCTTCTTAGACATACATGATTCCCTGTTCTGCCTCAATATTGACTATATTGACTCTACTCAGGACTTACTGCCCACAGTACATCATTCTATCCCCTTCCTAGTTAACCATACACCTCCCCACATTAACTTTCCTCACAAATCACTTTTGGAGTTCTGCCCTCCCTATGTTGCCACAGTCTCGGCCAATGTGCTCCCTCAAAAGGATACAACTCCAGGAGTCGACTTCCAGCTGTTGTTGCAGCATCTCCACTGGGTCCTGGGATAATTGGTGCCTGCTCGCCCTGAGGAGCTATGGCTGCTTCTTCTGCCACTACTCTTGCCTCTACAGGGCTCCTTGAGTCAAGGCTGCCTTGCGCAGCTTGGCTACCAGAATCTTGTGGCTGACTTTCATGAGAGGGGTTACCATGGTCATTCTCGGCTTCAGAACTCTGTGAGCTAGCTTGGGCATGGGGGGTTCTGGATGTATGTTGGCCATCCTCTTCTTCACCATCTGTTCTGCAACCATTGTTCCCGCTGGGATCCTGCATGCTTAAGTGGGCTATTCCCTCAGATTACCCCTGCAATACCACCACCTGCTAACCCGTTGTTAAGGGAATGAGACACTAGTACTAGCCCTGCCCTTTAGACTAAGGGTGCCTCTGTGACGCTTACAGTGCCCACGCAAACAGGATCTCATGAGAGAAAGGAAAATATCGCGAGAATAGGAGAATCTCGTGGAGTTAGAAAATCTCCAGAGATTGTACCCAGGAAACTGGAGCCGCTTTACTTACCTTTGGTGCAAATAAAGTAATCATAAAGCACCATTAGTTTCCTAGTTTGTAAAATGTTAGATATGGGAATCATGGTATTATAAAATAGAAAGCACCATAGAGGGAGATTCTGGCTTTGTCTGTTTGAACAGAGTAAAGAAAGTCTGTCAATATCTTGCTTGGAACCATGCAGCAACAACACATACTTCAATTGATCTTGTTTTCCTGGATTTCTACACACTAATAGTAGATTATATACTGTTTCGTTTGTTTGTTTGTTTTTGAGACAGGGTTTCTCTGTATAACCCTGAATGTCCTGGAACTCACTCTGTAGGCCAGGCTGGACTTGAACACACAGAGATTCACCTGCCTCTGTCTCCTGAGTACTGGGAGTAAAGGCATATACAATCATACCCATCTGTAGATTATATTCTTGTGTATTAATGTGGTCCAATTTTTCCTTGTATCTTAATCAGTGTTTTCCATTTTAGTTCCTGAGAATATGTAGAACTATAACCTATCTGTTCTATAATAATTATTCCCAGTTAGGATGACCATCATGCTTTTTGTTATATTTTAATTATTCAAAAAAAATTAAATTTAAATATAATTTGATCATATGCTTTACCTCCCTCAAGTCCTGCCAGATCCTCTCCCCATCCCTACCCATCCAACTTTAATTTCTTTCTCAAAACAAATAAACAAACAGACAAAAATCTCAATATAACAACAGCAAAAGAACAAACCAAGGAAAATATGTAAAATAACACCCAGAAAGAAAACAAAACAAAACAAAACAAAAACAAAAAACAAAAACAAAAGCAAGCAAAGAAAAAAAACCCACCAAACTGTAACCAAATAAAAGCACAGAGAGAGAGAGAGAGAGAGAGAGAGAGCGATAGAGAG
>CABHPP010073267.1:0-18130 GCA_902168425.1 Peromyscus attwateri | reverse complement strand
TATGACAACTCGTGGGAGGGTGGCATGGCTAAGCATTCCTTGGGGTCACATCTCCCCAGCCATCATTGCTAAGCATCAATCTTTATACTACTCTCCACTCCAGCCCAACTACTGTGGATTGAGGTGTAAAATTGAGCAGGGAGTGGATTAAAAACAAGACACTCAGACATTCCTTGTTTTAATTAAAAGTTTAAAAGCATGAAAGACTTTCCTAAAGTTTTAATTAGATGGGAGAAGTTATTAAAATGATCAGTAAATAATCAGAGGAGCTGAAAAGATAAAGGGTAAGGAAAATAGTTTGAAACCTGTGAATTACGTCTCTCTCTCTAAGGGAATTAATGTTTGTTTTTAGTGTAATGTTGGTGTTCATGCCGTAAGAGCAACAGTGTATCTTTTCTTCTTCGCCCAGGGTAATTTCGAAGGAACACCGAACACTAAATCTAGAGTTTCCAAGCTTGATATAGGAACTTCTGACTAATAAGATGCAAAATGAAGTCATAAAACTGACCGAGGTTATATATATTTTTCTTACATTTTGCTTTTCTTGGAATAAGCAAAACGAAATTCCTCCCAACTTCTCTGTTGCCTGTTAAAGGGGAAGACATAGCAATAAGCAGTTTGGGGTCTTATTTGCTGTGTTTCATCATGTTTTAATGAACAATGTGTTTTAAACATACATTTAATTTTCATAAGCAGCTGCCTATAAATCTAGACTGGAGTAAAATAGATGATTATGACCCTTGTCTCATTGACAGAATCATTGAGAATATCCAATGATTTTTTTTTTTTTACCTCAGGTGATTTCAAATGCTTTTTGAGCTTATGAAAATCCAGGTGTATTTTAAGCTCTACAGAAGACATTGTGATTTATTACGTCTAGGGGGAGCCATACTGTGTCTTTTAGAGTTCTCAGGGGATGTTGACTAATATTTATCAGGTTTAGGAACTACTGGTCTAATCTATAGTTGGTGTTCTGGCTAGTTTTATGTCAACTTGACACAAACTGGAGTCTTTTGTAGAGGGAGCCTCAGCGGAGAAAATGTCCCCCACCAGACTGGCCCATGGTCAAGACTGTGGTGCATTTTCTTGATTGATGATTGATGTAAGAGGACCCAGCTCGCTGGGTGGTGGTGGCTCACACCTTTAATCCCAGCACTCGGGAGGCAGAGGCAGGCCGATCTCTGTGAGTTCCAGGCCCACCTGGGCTACAGAGTGAGTTCCAGGAAAGGCACAAAGCTACACAGAGAAACCCTGTCTTGAAAAACCACCCACTCACCCACCCACCCACCCACCCACCCACCCAACCAACCAACCAACCAACCAACAAAAACAAAAAAGAAAGAAAGAGGACCCAGCTCACTGAACATCCCATCTAAAACATTTATGCTGCTCACTGATGCCATATAGAAATGCCCCAATTTTCATTATGTGAAGACACAAACAGCCAGCTCTAACCTGATGGCACTGTGTTTTTGCATGCCCAGAGATGAATTACTCTATCCCAGTCATTAGAGTCCTCAGACCTGAGTAATAATTTATACAGGTCCCCTGTGATGACTAAAGAAACTTATGGAGCCAAGCATCCCTCAAGGGATGTTGATCTTTTGCTTTGGGATGTCTGGGAGATCCTAGTGGCCTGCAGGTGAGATAAGAATAGGATAATGAGCTGTGAGGTATTAACAGCTGCCTTTGCTTCTGTAAAACTCGATAATGCTATGGACAAGGGATGAAATGGTCTTTTTATGACTATATAGCGGGAAAGTAAGAAATGACTGTGGGAAGTAAAACAATGGCGCAGCTGTGGATTCCATGGAGAGTTGTAATGCGTACCTTTCTGATGTCTGCCTTAAAACTCCACCTTAAGCCCCCCTTCCTCACAGCATGCTGTCTGGCTCTAAGACTGCTGTCTTTCTGCTAGCAGCAAGAATAAATTCATTTGATCTAAATTTGAATTGAGTCTAAGTCTCTGTCTCTCCCAGTGGATTCGAACGCCACAACAGTTAGAAGGACGTAAAGGAATCTCAGAGAATGTCGGCATGCTTTTGAACACTGAAAAGAGATCGATGAATATACTTTTGGGTTGCTAATTTGCAATCCTAAACCAAGTCAGTTTCTTCCTCTAATGAAGAACATAACTCAGCTGCTCATGATGGCTTGTTAGTGTCTGAATGGAGACCTGCTCTAGAGCATGACTCCAATTTGTTTCTTCCATCCCCCAACTATTTTATGTTAGTAACTATGGGAACATTTATTAATAAGCACCCACTGTGTGCTGATCACTGTGTTAAAGTAATAAAAAGCAAGCAAGCAAGCAAACAAAAAAAACGCAATCTCCTTTGCCTTAGTGAATTAGAAAACAAGAATTAGAACCTGTTGATGCACATGCTCCAGCAAGGCTTGGTGTTGAATTCAGGTTCACAGAATTTGGAAAGCCTTTTGCTGTCAACTCTGTCCAAGAGCTTCTATTGACCATGCTTGGGAGATGCACATATGTATAATCCTTAAGGAGTCAATCAAGTCATAGCCCAGTACTGACTGTGGCCATCTGTACAGTTTATGAGAAAACTTGAACCTGTTGGCTATTAGCTCAGCCAAGTTTGCCAGAAGCCCAGAAAAAAAGGACAGCTCTGATGAAATGTAGACTCTGTTGGGCTCACCATGGCTGTGCACAATTGACAGGTTTCAGGAAAAATGGAATACACTGGACAGTGACTTTCCTGCCTTTTCCTGGACCCCTAGCCAGCCCACGCATAAAGCCGGAGGCTAGTATTAAAGGACACAGAAGCATGGTACAGTGTTTGTGAGAATGGAGTCTGTCTTCTGGAGACAATATAGTCTAAGATGTCACCACCAAATCAACTCTGATACCCAGGTGGAAGCGAGGAAACTTTAGGCTAAATTTACTCTTATACCTTGGAAGTCAGATTCTAGTTAGAACAGTAATGGGCAACATCTAAGTTGAGAGTAAACAGCCAATTTGACTGTCAATTTCCTTGAACTGCTCTCTGATAAGCAAGCAGGAAGTACCCCTGTCAGCGTATTACTTGTCTATTCTTCTCTACATTAGTCTATTCATTTGCCCACCCACACCCACACTCAGCCATCACTTATAGAATATCAACAATGTGGCACAATCTAGGGGGAATACAGACCAGGGAACCAAGAAGTGCAGTGTTAGAGGAAGGTAAGGCATTACTCCTTCACACAGGTCAATCGAAGTCCTCTTCAGAGAGTAGCTGGCCACCATGAGGGAACAAAGGTAGTGCTAAATGGACTTAGGAACATGGAAGGCAACTAATCAGTCATTTTTATTCATGCATCTAAAAGAGACACTAATTGATGGTTAGACATTTGGAAGGAGATATGGATTCATTTTTCTTGTGGAAAAAAATGTTCATGCCACACAGGTCATCCTGTCAAGTCTTAAAGACCTTGCACTAATTCCTCTTGGGTACTCCCTGCTTGAGACACTGTAGTCATTAAATGAATGTTCACTGTGTGGACAGACAAGCGGCTGGAAAACTGAGCTCAAAGTAAAGATAACCTATGCTAGTCTTTTCAGCTAACCAGGTTGGAGATGTATTTCCCCACCTCAGGAGTGAGTCTCTGAGGCTCCATCCTTGCCATGCAGTACTGCTTCATTGCTGATGAAATGGGTTCCCCCAAAGGTAGACTCCTTGTACTTTCCTTGTCTGCTCTTGGAAAAATTAAATAATGAAGACTTGCTCTAACGTAAGGTCTCTGCTGTCTTAGCAGGCCAGGGAAACTTTTTTATTCTTTTGCCGTACTTCCAATTTTATTATTGCCATTCATTATGGAAGTGTGAATTCAAGGTGTCAGGTTCTGTAATCCTCTCTCTTGATTAGCTTGTGGGATGGTCCCTGAGAAAAGTCACCTCTGGTTATGACATGCATTGCAGAGATGTGGGACAAAAAGGGATGGAAGGGAACACAAGAGAAGAGAAGGAATAAGGGAGCTTTGATTAGTAAGAAAAAAAAAAGGCAAGACAGAACTGTAGTAATGTCTTTTTTATTACATTGATTTATTTAGAGAGAGAATGTCAGGAGACAACTTTTGGGAGTTGATTCTCTCATTCTGCTGTGTGGGTTCTGATGATTGAATACAGGTCATCTGATTTAGCAGCAAGTTCCTTTACCCACTGAGTTACCTTGCAGGACCAGGTCTTTGCTTTTGAAAGTCAGGTTAGAGACCAAACAGCTGCACAGCAAAGCCCTTTGGGAAATGAGGAGAACCATTGCTGTAGTACAAGGGGTGAGTCTCACTGCTGTGACTGCAAAGATCTCTGTCTCTTGGTACTTAAGTAAGGAGCAGTTCCTGCACGTTGAGCAAGGCACTTGGGACAGAGAATGCAGAGTCTATATGAATGTTGACTGAATGGACTGGTGTGCTAAGTATTTTAATGCATGATTTCATTTATTATTAAGAGACGTCTGCATCCATTTGGGATTTTATAACTAAATACTACAAACAGTGTGGCTTACAAGCAATAGGAATTTATTTTTGATAATTCTGCCAGGAAAATCAAGGTACTAACTGGTTCATGGATAGTGCCTCCTCACTGTGCCCTCTGACAGAGTAATGGGAAAGCAACTTTTGGGGGAGTCTCTGAGCCCGTATTTCTTCATGTCCTGTCATTCATAATCGAATCACCTCCTGAGTTTGTTTCCTACAGCCTCACAATAGGGATTAGGATTGAGCATGAGAGTTTCGGCACAATGGGACCACAACAAGGCGATGCAGTGTTTTTCCATTTGTGGGAGAGAAAACTGAGCTTTCTAGGTGTTTGTTACCCAAGGACACAAGACTAAAATGAGATGAATCATTCTTCAAATGCTAATGTGAAGGTAGGTATATTGATTTAGATTTCATCTGGGAGTTTTCAGAGTTTGCAAAAGTAAACAGCAGTTATTACTTATAGACCTTGGAGTATGTAAGCTTTATTATTTAGTCTTTACTACTGAACATTTTTTTTTCTTTTACTGATTTTAAAATTATGGAAAGCGATGGCTGAGGGCACAAAGGTGCAGAAGGTCTCCGAGGCAGCAAATCATTTGAATGTGCCTCATTTCGAAGCCCAAGCTTCTATTCTGTACATTTTTGGCTGCTCTCCTTCCTTTGCATTCTCTGTTCTTCTTATGCTGAGCTTGGGTTTATACCCTAAATCCTAAGTATCCATAATCAGCTGCTGGGGCCAGAAAGTGAAAGCAAGGCAAAAACGCAGCTCCACCGCTCACGTGATTCTCTGAACTTTTTATTTATTTATTTTTAGCATGGTCCTAAGATACTGAGAAAGGACAGAAAGACAAATGGGTCACTAACCCTGTGGGAAATGAAAACACAATCAAGTTAGAGACATGTGGTATATCTAAAAGTTCATTCAATCAGGCAAAGAAAGAAATCCAGAAGTATCAACAGGAAGTATCAAGACTATAGAGGACAAAGAAGTAAAGACAACTCCATGAAAGAATGGAAAAATGAGGCAAAATCATGTAGTAGAAGAAAATACAAGTTCTCAAAATTTCCCCATACTTTCCTAATCTTGTATTAAAAAGTATTATAATTACAGCAACAGATACAAGATAGAAAAACATTTAAGTATGGGTAAAGATTGATTTAGGATGAAGATGCAAGTGTATATTTTACCTGAATTATAACTATAACTATTCATTTTCTAACTTACTGCTTCATATTTACTCATTAGAATTAGCAAAATAAGATAATATTAGGTATTAAAATGTATATCATTATATTACTTTAATTTAATCTTATAAATATTTTGGGGCAACCATGGAGATTCTAATTTTTCCCCTGATCTCAAATTATTCATTAGCTGTAGGATTTGTTCATCCTTCTTGTAAAATGACTATCAGCCACTTACTAAATTTTAAGTGTCTCTTACAATCTTTCTGCCTCTTCTACCACAGGATTTCCTGAGCTGTGAGGAAAGGGGTTTGATGGAGACTTCCCATTTAGACTCTCTCTCTGCATAATGTCTGGCTGTGGGGTCTCTGCATCCATTCCCATCTGCTGCCAGAGGAAGCCTCTCTGATGGTCTGATGGTGACAGGGTAAGGCACTGACCTATGAATATAGCAGAATATCATCAGGAGTCATTTTATTGATTTTTTTTTTTTTTTTTAGGCCATTAGTGTTTGGTTTTACCCTAGATCTCTGGACTATCTAGTCTCTGGTTCTTGGTTACTCAAGCAGTATTGAGTGTGGGTTCCTTCTTGTGGAGTAGGCCTTAGATCAAATCAGACATCTGTTGGTTACACTCACACGTTCTGTGCCACCATGGCCCTGGCCACTGTAGCTAGAGTTTTCCTGCCTGGCCCAGAGTCAGGACAAATCTCTGTCACCCGCCAGTCCCACAGCCGCTCAGACCCAACCAAGTAAACACAGAGACTTATATTGCTTACAAACTGTATAACCATGGCAGGCTTCTTGCTAACTGTTCTTATATCTTAAATTAATCCATTTCTATAAATCTATACCTTGCCACGTGGCTCGTGGCTTACCAGCATCTTCACATCCTGCTTGTCATGGTGGTGGCTGGCAGTGTCTCTCCCACTCAGCCTTCCACTTCCCAGAATTCTCCTCTCTCCTTGTCCGGCCTATACTTCCTGCCTGGCCACTGGTCAATCAGTGTTTTATTTATACAGAACGATATCCACAGCAGGCCACAGATTGTATGTCAAAGATTTTGTGCTGGGTTGGTGCCCAAGTTTCTCTTTCAGTAGCCTGCAGAGTACCATTCCACACCAAAGATACTAGAATATAGGGGTGAGGGCTTCATGAAGGTACCAGCTCGACTTCTCCACATTGAATGAATTGTGTCGGTGTTTTCCTCAGCAATGGGGCCCCAATGTCAATTTTCAGAGATAAGTCTTTTTGTCTTAGTAACAGCCTGGATTGTTTGGAGATTTCCATGGGATCCCCTTGGCCAACAACTCAACAGAATGCACCCTAGTCCTATCCTCAGAAGTCTTGCCTGCTATAAGAGATGGCCAGTTGAGACTCAATATCCCCCATTAGGAGGAGTCCTCATTATGAGGTTTGACTTCACTATGTTCCTACCACCACAAATGCTGCCACAATTCCAGCCATCTCTCCCTCCATTCCATCACCTCTACACCTGATCCTTCCACCCCATGCTCCCGTCTCCACCTGCCCCCAACCCACCCATAAAATCTACATTTTGCCCTGTCAGGGAGAGCCATGTACCTCTCCTAGACTCTCTTTATCTAACCTCTCTGGGTCTACAGATTGTAGCTTGATTATCGTTTGCATCATGGCTAACATACCCTTTAAAGTGATTACATACCATATTTATCATTTGGGGTCTGGGTTATCTCATTCAGGTTGATTTTTTTCTAGTTCCATCCATTTGCCTACAAATTTCATAATGTCATTTTCTAAACAGCTGAGTGATACTTCATTGTGTAAATGTACCACATTTTCTTTATCCATTTTCCATTGAGGGACATCTAGGTTGTTTCCATTTTCTGGCTATTATGAATACAGCCACAATGAACATGGTTGAGCAAGTGTCCTTGTGGTAGGAAAGAATGTCCTTTGGGTGTATTTCCAAGAGTGATATAGCTGGGTCTTGAGGTAGATCGATTCCCAACTCTCTGAGGAACTGCCATATTGATTTCCATGATGGCTGCACAAGTTTGTACTCACACCAGCAATAGAGGAGTGTTCCCCTTGCTCTACATCCTCTTCAGCATGAGCTGCCACTTGTGCTATTGATCTTAGCCATTCTGAGAGGTCTAAGATGGAATCTCAAAGTAGTTTTGATTTGCATTTCCCAAATGCCTAAGCATGTTGAACATCTCTTTAAGTGTTTCTCAGTCATTTGAGATTCCTCTATTGAGAATTCTCTGTTTACATCTGTACCCATTTTCAAATTAGATTATTTGGTTTGTTGATATCTAGTTTATTGAATTCTTTGTATATTTTGGATATTATCTTTCTATTGATGTAGGGTTGGTAAAAAAATCTTTTCCCATTCTGTAAGCTGGCAGTTTGTTCAATTAACAGTCCTTTGCCTTACAGAAGCTTTTCAGTTTTATAAGGTCCCATTTATAAATTGTTGATCTTAGTGCCTGCACTATCTGTGTTCTGTTCAGAAAGTTATTTCCTGTGTCAATGCATCTCTACTTCATCTTCTATCAGGTTCTGCGCATCTGGTTTTAGATTGAGGTCTTTGATTCTTTTGGAGTTTAGATTTTTGTGGGGTGATAAGTATGGATCTATTTGGATTCTTACATGCAGACATCCAGTTTGACCAGAACCATTTGTTGAAGATTTCTCTCTCTCTCTCCCTCTCTCTCTCCCTCCCTCCCTCCCTCCCTCCCTCCCTCCCTCCTTCTCTCTCTCTCTCTCTCTCTCTATCTCTCTCTCTCTCTGTATGTATGTATGTATGTATGTATGTGTGTGTGCTTCTGTGGCTTCTTTATAAAAAAAATCAGGTGTCCATAGGTGTGTGGATTTATGTCTGAGTATTCAATTCTATTCCATTTATCAACATGCCTGTTTTTATGACAATACCAGGTGGTCTTTATTACTATAGCTCTATAGTACAGTTTATATCCTCTTGATCTCCTTCAGTTGTCTTATTGCTCTAGATAAGACTTCAAGTACTATGTTGAATAGATATGGAGGGAGTGGACAACCTTGTTTTGTTCCTGATTTTAGTGGAATTGCTTTGAGTTTCCCTCCATTTAAGCTTGCTATAAACTGCCTTTGTTATTTTGAGCTATGTCTCTTGTATCCACAATCTCTCCAGGAATTTTTATCATGAAGCAGTGTTGGATTTTGTCAAAGTCCTTTTTTTCATCTAATGGAGAAATGTGGTTTTTGTCTTTCAGTTTGTTTATATGGTGGATTACATTTATTGATTTTTGTATACTTAACCATCCCTGCATCTCTGGATGAAACCTAGTTGATCGTGGTGGATGATCTTTTTTATGTGTTCTTGGACTTATTTTGCAAGTGTTTTATTGAGTATTCTTATAGCAATGTCCAAAAGGGAAATTAGTCTGTAATTCTCTTTCTTTGTTGAGTCTTTATGTGGTTTGAGTATCAGCGTAATTGTAGCCTTATAATAAAAATTGGGCAATGTTCCTTCTCTTTCTATTTTCTGGAATAATTTAAGAAGTAATGATGTTAACTTTTCTTTGAAGGTGTGGTAGAATTGTGTGCTAAAACCATTTGGCCCTGGGATTTTTTTTCCTTTTCCTTTCTTTCTTTTTTTGGGTATGGTGGGATAGGAGACTTTTAGTTACTGCTTCTGTTTCACTAGGCATTATGGCTCTATTTAAATTGTTTATTGATATCTCTCAATTCCAATGGTCTCAGTTCCCCAATAAAAAGACAAAGGATAACAGAATGGATGTCAAATCATGATCTGTCCTTCTGCTGCATCAAGAAATACACCTCAACATCTAGAATAGACATTGTCTCAGGGTAAAAGGTTAGGAAAAGATATTCTAAGCAAATGAACCTAAGAAACAAACTGATATAGCCATTTTAATAGCTAACAAAATAGACTTCAAGTCATAAACTTCAAACCAAAACTAATCAAAAGAAATGGGGAAAGATACTACATAATTACCAAAGGAAAAGCCCACCAAGATGACATTTTAATTCTTAGCATCTATGCACCAAACACAAGGATACCCATACTTGTAAAAGAAACATTACTAAAGCTTCATCACATATTGACCCTCACACACTGATAGTGGGAAACTTCAATACTCCACTCTCACCAATAGACAGGTAATCAAGACAAAAAAACTAAACAGAAAAATATTGGAGGTAACTGAAGTTATAAACCAAATGGACCTAACAGATAGTTACAGGACATTTCACCCAAACACCTTCTCTGCCCTTCATGGAACTTTCTCCAAAATTGATCACATACTCAGACACATAAAACAGAAACAAAGAGAACAACACAAAAGAGCCAGTGAAACGAAGTTAAATCAAGATCAAATAAACAATTTAAATAGAGCCATAATGCCTAGTGAAACAGAAGCAGTAACTAAAAGTCTCCTATCCCACCATACCCAAAAAAAGAAAGAAAGGAAAAGGAAAAAAAATCCCAGGGCCAAATGGTTTTAGCACACAATTCTACCACACCTTCAAAGAAAAGTTAACATCATTACTTCTTAAATTATTCCAGAAAATAGAAAGAGAAGGAACATTGCCCAATTTTTATTATAAGGCTACAATTACGCTGATACTCAAACCACATAAAGACTCAACAAAGAAAGAGAATTATTTTGTTGTTGTTGTTGTTGTTGTTGTTGTTGGTGGTGGTGGTGGTGGTTGGGGTGTGTGTGTTTGTGTGTGTGTGTGTGTGTGTGTGTGTGTGTGTGTGTGTGTGTATGTGTTTCCCTTCTTTTGATTTTACTCATGTGAGATTATTTATTCCCTGTGTTTTTTTTTGTGTGTAGTTAACCTCCTTAGGAATATCTTATTTTCTCCATCTATGGTGACTGAAAGTTTTGCTGGCTATACTAGTCTGGGCTGGCATCTGTGGTCTCTTAGAGTCTGTCACACATCTGTCCAGGCTCTCTTCCTGGCCCCGATCAGCAAGTATGTTCACAGGGAATGCCTGCTGGTGTTGGAGGCTGGGATGAATTGAGGGGACAAAGGTTGGAAGAAAAGTTCTTTGTGATCTGCTGGGGATGGGGTCAGAGAGCAAAGGGAGACCACAGCAGGGTTCCAGCTACAGAACTGAGGGTGAGACTTGGGGGACTGGATCTCAGAAGCAGTAGGAGAGGTATGGGTAGGTCTTCAGTTGACTTGTTGCCCTGGGAAGAGCTGCCCTTGGGTTAGCTGGGGATGTCTGCTGGAGTTTGGGCTGGGCTACAGTGACAATTGGGAGAGGGAGATTAGGAAGGAATGATCTGTGGGATCTACATGATAATGCGGGGAGGAATGAGGGAAGGCTGCAGCTGGTGTTCTGTTGCAGGTATAGGGATGAGACTGGGGGATTGGATCTAAGCGAACAAAGAGAGAAGAGAAGGTCTGAGGGCCTACCTGGTTTTCTGGCAGGTGTGGACTCAGAATTCTCTAATATTTGAATTAGAATTGTGGAGAAACTTCTGATTTGATTCTTCATTTCTCTCTGTGTGTGTCTCTCTCTCCCTCCTTCCTCCTCCTTTAACTTCTCACGTCAGTGTTTCTTTGGCAAATAAAATTTGGTTGGGGATATATGCCAAGAGCCCATGCTAGAAATAAAGTTATGGTCCTTCTTGAAAGAGAAACAGTGGTAACTGAAGGCAGACTTTTTTTTTTTCCCTAGAGCTAAGGATTGAACCTGAGGCCTCACCCGTGTTAGACTAGAGTTCCACCACTGAGCTACATCCCAGCATTCTCTTCCCTATTTGCTCTGGTAGAGAGTTTTACTAAGTTGCCCAGGCTGACCCTGATCCTCAGCCTCTAAACTGGTTGAAATTACAGACCCATGAGACTAGATCCAGCCTCTAACAAATCATTACAAGCATCATCTACACAGAAACCCCAGAGAGGTTGGAATGAACCAATACACACTGACAAGACAGCAGCATCCTCAATCTATATTTTAAAGGCCACCAGAATAGGCTACTGAGTAAAACAAAACCAATTAGACCCATTGTCATAGTGTGGCTGACTAAGCATGTTTCAAAAGGGGGTGTGAAGTGAGAGTATTTATGATGCTCTAGATGTTTTTAAGGCAGGCTCTGGAAACTGGGGAATAGAGGGATTGGGTATCTTTTGTGATCTATTAGCTCTCATTGGTGGGCACAGAATTAGAATTAAATCTAAATGAGTTAGCCATATATTTTTGACTAGCAAGTCATTTTAATAGGAAGGCAATCCTGACTTTTATGATGAAATAGTTCCTTTCCAAATAGGCAGTTACCTATTTTTGTTTATAGTATTGGTGTGAGAAGCAATGTTGTGACCCAGAAATGTTAGCAAATGGACAGGTACTAGAAGATGTCAGATTTCCAAAAAAGGCAAAACAAAAAAAAAAAATGATAACATCAGAAAATATCAGCAACGCTCCAAAGCAGCCAGTCCTCTATTACTGGACCTATTGAGAAATGAGGCTCCATGTGGGCACAGCTAAGTCCCTCCTTCACAAATGTCCTGATGATCAGGCTATCCTTGATTTGTCTTTTCTTGTCCCAAAGGCAGTGATCAAATGTACAGTGCCTCTAGATCTTTACAAGGACTTCTCTCCCCCAGTCTTTGGTGAAGTAAGATTATAACGAAAGAGACTGGTCTACACAAGAGTTAGCTGTGGGGCAGACAAGCCCTGGACCATTCCAGGTAGGGCTGTGGGCAGAATCCAAGATACCAATTGCTAAGAAGCTGTTCCCACCTTCTGCCACCTTCAGCTGCCCCTACCCTCAGCAACCCCATTCCCAACTGGTGCTCTTGGTGTGTTCTCAGGCCCACAGTTTAAGGAGCACCGAGAACTGCAAGTTGTCCTGGCTCATGTGACATCTGCATGACCACCTGCAAGTGTAGGCTTTCAATTCCTCTATGGATCTTCCTCTGACATCTCTGGGGCTTTCCACACATGATGGGGAATTGGTTGGGTTTGCCTTAATTTTCTGTGACTATTCCAGAAACTATTGGTTTTTCTGGGAATAGCAATTCATTCTTTTGATCAATTCTTTTGCTTCCCATCAACAGGTTGCCTCTGATGATTCAGGTGTAGATTCCCATACTTAAGTTGGACACTAAGCTTCTTTTGTGTTTGCATACAAGAGAGAACATAACATTCTCCTTTTTATAATTTCATTTGTTTGTGGATTGGTTAAAAGATGATATTAATGAGATATAAAAAGAAAAACATAAGATACATCTGAAGTTCCACCCTTTGGTTATCTGAACACTGGAGCTGGCTTGGAGTCTTTGTCTTCATAAACAATATTTTTATAAAATTTAGATTATACCTTTTAGCCTCGAAAATCTTACTATGTCGTGAACATTGTTTTAATGAGTTAGGTTGGAGGTTTAAATACTTTCCATATTTTATTGTGTGGAAAACATTTCAGGGAGCATACTTGTACGCATATTTTGACACACTTACTCTTGGAATTTCTTATATGAAATAACTACAGGTAGAACTCTTAGGCTACACTTCAGGTTTAGACACAAATTATCAAGTTGTCCCCATGGAAGGCTTACTTACTGTTTCACACACCCTCAAATATCCCCTGCCTTAAATATCTGGAATAAAACGGTATCACTCCACTGCCATCCACTCTATATTGGTAGCTTGGTTTTGTTTCATGGCATGTATTGCTGCTTGGCACATCAGATATTCCTGGGTTTTTCTTTACTCTCTGCCCCATAAGTGACATGGCATTGCTGCTTTTATTCATGGTCTTTCCCTCCACCTCTTAGATCAATGCCTGGGGAGGGGAGGTTTCTAAGTGAACAATTGTTGGCAGAAGTGATAACCTATTTCTAACATGAGATCTCATCCTTTCTATTCTCCTTGGTAAAGAGCCAGATTCCAGTGAATAGAAGTGGAATGTTCAGTCAGATGAGGGCAGCTTTGCCAATTAGTGTCTTCTCTTATATCTGCTTCCCATCTGTTTAGCCACCTCTTCTTCGAATACCCCAGATTTGCTTACTCTAACTATGAAAACATTACTGTTGCTGGGATGGAAACATTTGTCTTAACCTAGTAGCAGATGCACCCTGAGACATGGGGTTGCCAAACTATTTGTGGAAAGAGCCAGAAAACAAATACCTTGAGCTTTGTTGGCAATCTTGGTCAACTGTACTCTCAGGGCAAGAAAGTGGCCACAGCTAGTAGGCAAACAAATGGATGTGGCTATGTTCCAATAAAGCTTTATTCACAAAAGCAGGTGGTAGCCTGCATTTAGCTCACAAGCTCCATTTGCTGACCACTGATTCAGAATTATTATCTTAGTTACATTGATTCAGTTTTACAGAACACCTCAGGCAGCTGTGCCAAATGGAAACAGAATGTGACTACAGATATGTGCCACATATGTATTTTAAAAATTTTCAGTATCACTTCAGAAATAATTAAAGAGACAACAGAAAACAAAACCAAAAACAATCCAATGAAATTAATTCTAACAATGTAACCTATTTAGATCAACATTGTAAAACTACTAAGCTAGATATGGTGGTATATACCTTTAACCCCAGCACAATGGAGATAGAGTCAAGAGGATCTCTGTGAGTTTGAGACCAACCTACTCCACAGTGAGTTCCAGGCCAGCTAGGGCTACATAGTAAGACTCTGTCTCAAAAACAAATAAAAATTATGTCAATATATAACCAACATAATATACCATTCATGAGATAGTTCTATTTTTATATAAAGCTCCTGAATCCACTGTGTTTTTAACCTTTCTTGACTCATTCCAGCCACACTCTAGGACCTCAGAAGCCATACTTATTACTGACTACTGGCTACTGTGTTGACTAGCACAGATCTCCCTCAACCATATTTTTCCAAGCTTGATACTACTCATATTCTGACAAGAATACACTTGGTTGTGTATATGAAGGAGGTACAGTCATGAAAAAGTGTTTACCAATGTCTAGTGGCACCTTCACCATCATGACATCAAAAATTCTCCAGACCTTGCTCAAGTTCTCCCCAAAGGATAACATTGCCCCAGCTGGAACCACTGATACCAGCTCCAGATGATGTGACCCAGTTCCAGATCATCAGGAACTGAACGCATGGCCAGTGTCCCCGTGTGAAGTGCACTGGAGATGGTTCAAAGGGAAAAGGAAGGGCCTCCAGCTCTTCAGAGGTGTTTGTGATCCGCAATGGGGTAAGACTCACTATTAAATCTTTTGGCTGCATGCATACCAACCAAGGATTCATGTCACAAATCCAAACCCCATTTTTCTCAATGAAATCAGTTCCCAGGATGAATATAAGATCATCAGCTTTCTGAAAATCTACCATTCCCCACTGGTTAGAGCACTGATTTTGAGCATCTCATTTCTAGCATTATTCAGCAAGAAACTTCATGCAAGAGAAGGTTCTAGACAGAATATTCCAGCATCAGAGGGAGCTTTAGTGACATTTTAACAACAGGAAGATCATTATGAGGGACCTTCTAAGCCACCAAGATGGCAAGGCAGTAAAGAAATGTACATCTTGTACACACATCGTACCAGGGCTGAGTGAGACAGGCCTGTGTGCTTCCTCGGATTGCATTGAGAATAACGGGGGTGAGCAATGTGGAGAGCCTGGTGAGTATCTTCTCCTTGGAGCAGCTGCTCTGATTTATGCTTGAAGCTCTGCTTAATGGCTCCCTTCTATCTGCAAACACAGGCTGGAGCAGTTCAGCTACAGTGAGAAGGATAATGAATGCGGGTTATGATTAGCTTTCCCCATTTCTTTCAGGTGCTGTGAAATGTTAGAGAGAATTGATGAAAATAGAACAAAAGCTGTCTCCGGTGGGTGTGGGGAGCCCCAAAGAGAGGTCCTCAGCCATCAGTCTCCATCCCGAGGTGATTATCACCATAATGATACACCCACTCTCCAAATCTGGGATGCAGAGATGTGCAGGATCTGCACATGCAGTTAGAAACCCATGTCCTTTGAATTTGATTTCACCGAGGACTGTGTGCGGACTCCTCAATATCTGCCTCAATTGAAGTGATTTCTTCAGTCTAACAGGTTTTTGTGACTGAACTCCCATTATTGTTTAGTTGCATAAAAAATTCTATCTCACCACTCTTTCCCAAAGGGAAGGGAACCACCGTGTGCAGCATATTTCACATCCAGGAAGAGCTTGACTTTGGATATTCTGTAACTTCACATTTACAGGATTGTCCTATTGATGATTTTATATTTATTGTAAGAAAGCTATACCAACAGTATCCAATTTTGAATTTTTAATCTTATTCTAGCTGCCAGGTGTATATTCCAGCTGCCACCCTAGAGCCTGTGGGCCTTATATATCCCAGGATAGCCATTAATACTGTCCACCACAAAACTGTGAACTCACTTAAAGCATAAGATTTTTTTGTGAGGTGGTTTTCTTTTCTTTTCTTTTTTCTTTTTTTGTAATTCAATTGTATGGTCCTTGAGTGTGAACTCTGCAGATGAAGATAATGGGCTTCAATATTCAAAGGTTATACTGGCCACATTATGCTTTTTGTTCTCTGTGTGTGGACTGAAACTTTAAACATCCCCATAACCATCTTTTGAATGAGGCAATTATATTGCTTTTGTGTTAAAATTATTAATGGGAAAATACACATCAATTTTGGCATTACTTGGTATGTTAATATATCAAAGTCCCCTAGAAGATGGAGATTCCTTGGTCGTCTACTGAAGTCTGATATGCTTGTCCTTCCCTCAGACTGAGATAATCTACAAACGGGGACAGAGACGACTGGAGGATCCCAGGGAAGGTAGAGGAAATACTGCAAGGGACCAGAAGGGAAACAGGCATGACCCAGGAGGTCAAGATGACTACTGTAAAATAAGAAAAGAAATGCATGACCCTGAGTAAGACCAGGAAGCCCAGAGTTAGTTTTCTCATGGCACACTCATATCAACAGGCAAGATGGCCAGTATCTGTGAGCAAAGCAGGGAGGGCTAGGTCCTTCATGTCTGCTCATTCTGGGATGTGTCAATCCTTCAAGCCGAACAGAAAATGTCTTGTCAGAATGTGATAAGAGGAAGAGTTGAGCAACCCAAGGATTCTAAAATGCTTTCCCAATATCTCTTTGCTAAATTATCTCAGTCCCTTGGGCCTTTAATGGGTTCTGAGCCTTTTTAAAATAATGACACAACTTTGCTTTAACAGACAACCTCCCTCAATGATATCTTATCCCAGGGAGAGAGGACAACCCAAATATTTTTTGTTTGTTTTATTATTCACTATTGAGGTCTGATAGGGTTTTGGCAAATTTGTCGAAACAAAACCATGAACAGGAAAACTTGAATTAGAAAATGATTTTACTTGATGGAAAACTCCAAGCATTGCCACTGGAGGGCGCCAGTGCACAATTTTACAGGCTAACCATTAACCCCGACTTAAGCTTTTCTCTCAGATGTTGGTGGGGTGCTCTACATAAAGTCCTATTTCACAGATTAAATTGGAACTGCTTTATCCTTTCATAATTCAGAATTTCAAAGACCAATTCCTTAGCATAATTGGAAGTCACAACATTTCATACTCATTTCATGGAATCAATATTTCTAGCCCAGCTCACATTAACCTAGAAGGTTGGTCCTCAAAAGACGTGATGGGAGGATAGTTACCCATCACCACCCGGCAATTATTATTTATCTCATGTAGCGTATGGTCTGACTAACTAAAACGTTGGCTTTAGCAGCGTTTCAAGAAATGATCAAACGCAATAAATTAAGTTCATTAAGAAGTGTTCCTTTCAGTTTCAAGCAGATATTTGAATGCACATCTCTGGCCCTCAGTTTTAGCTGCTTGTCTTGTTTGTGCACATGGATGTTCTCACAGGAAAAAATGCCATCATCCCATGCCCTCAGTCTCTACAGGATTCTCCATGGTTTTCTCTCACTGCCAAATGCTACGGAGGCTAAACTGATCAAACAAAAGAATAAAACAGATGTGGGAAAAGCCTCCTCTCAGAATGCTCCTTTGAACCAAAGGAATCTAGTCTCTTGAGACTCTCTTTTATGGAGAAGTGGCTTTGGAGTCAGCCTGCTTTCAGAACTCAAGTTACACAGAGTACCCCTTTCTTAGGTTTTTGTCTGCATCCCACCCCAATTCTAGATGAATATCCACTTGTGTTCCTGTACCCAGTTACTACTGTTATTTCTGATCGCCACTCTTTCTGGCCATTAATTTTCATTATTCAGTCCAGCGTGAACCTGTATAAAAGTCAGAAACATGTGGGATCATTTTATTCTGTTAATTTTGCCTGCCACTGGTTGCTCACTGGTGAAGCTCGGTAAACAAAGAGCCCGGGAATTTGTGTTAACTGGTAGAGGTATCCATGCTCTGCTACCTCAGGTTATATTGACCACTTTGGCTCCCTTTATTTGGGAAAGTTCTTCAGGCCTACCTATAATGACTTTATCTTGAAAGGAGAAAAAAAAAAAA
>CABHPP010073266.1:0-46552 GCA_902168425.1 Peromyscus attwateri | reverse complement strand
GAGAGAGAGAGAGAGAGAGAGAGAGAGAGAGAGAGAGAGAGAGAGAATATTAAAGGAAAAAAAGACCACAATATGAGTGGCACAAGTGTGAGAACAAATCCAAATGACTTAGTAGCACAATGAAAACAGCTTGGTGTCAGGAAAAACAATCAGCAAGAGGGCTGAAGTGGTGCAGCGGAGTGGAGATGAGTGATAAACAAAAACAGCATGTATGAAAATACCATCAATAAAACTCATCACCTTGCATGCCGATTTAAAAAGGAATAAACACAAAAGTTTATTTAGACTCTTCTAGAGCAGTGATTCTCAACCTTCCTAAAGCTGTGACCCTTTAATAAAGTCATGTTGGGGTGACACCTGGCCACAGAATTATTTCTTTGCTGCTTTATATCTGTAATTTTGCTACTATTGTGAATCATAATGTAAATAGTTGATATGCAGGATATCTGTTATGAGATCCCTGTGGGGTCTTGACACACGGGTTGAGAACCACTATACTAGACTAACTCCTCACCATAGAAATAAAATTATATGTAAGGATCAGGCTAAAAAGGCTACTTTAAAGATAATTTATTTTTGGAAATATTATTAAACCAAAGGGCAAATACATATCTTTGCAAATATCTGCCCAGTTTCATGAGGATTCACTTCATAGACCCAGATTTCTGAATGAGGAACTGGATTTATGCACTCATTTGAAAATTGTCCTAGCCTGCAAAGTGATGGTTTTGTATGACATATTCTGCCAAAAGAATCACATGTTTTTGTGGGGGAGCAGGGTGAAAACTTAGAGATCAGAGAAGCAGAAAGAAGCCAGCCATGTTCTTACAGCTAGGAAACTCTCAGGCAAAAAGAGAGGGTTCCTGTTTCCTCATGCTTTATATATCTTTCTGTGTCCTGCCACATTACTTCCTGGGATTAAAGGCGTGTGTCTCCACTGCCTGGCTCTGTTTCTCTCATGTAGCCCAGTGTGACCTTGAACTCACAGAGATCCAAACAGATCTCTGCCTCCTGAGTGATAGGATTAAAGGTGTATGCTACCACTGCCTGATCTCTGTGTTTAATATAGTGGCTGGCTTTTTCTTCTGACCCCCAGATAAGCTTTATTGGAATGCACAAATAAAATATCGCCACATTCAGGTGTATCTATTCATTAACAAATGATTTGATTATGAGAATTCTGGAAGAATGATCAGATTGATATACTTGTGTATTTACAATTGCATGGGATTACTGGAAAGTGGTCATAAGATTAAGAAATAGGTCCTACTTGGAGGAGACAGTTTACTTGAGATGTGCCTTTGGAAGATACATCTTGTTCCAGAGTCCTTTTTTTATATAAATATTTTTATTTTATAATTAATTTAATTTTACATATCAGCCACGGATTCCCCTGTCCTCCCTCCTCCAACCCCCCAGCCTTCCCCCCCAATACACCCCCCATTCCCACCTACTCCAAGGCAAGGTCTCCCCTGGGGAGTTAGCCCAGCCTGGTAGATTCAGTTGAGGCAGGTCCAGTCCCCTCCTCCCTGCACCAAGGCTGAGCAAAGTGTCTCAGCATAGGCCCTAGGTTCCAAAAAGCCAGCTCATGTACCAAGGACAGGTCCAAGTCCCACTGCCTGGGGGCCTCCTAAAGTTCAAGTTCAAGTTCATCAACTGTCTCACTTCTCCAGAGGGCCTGGCTTAGTTTCATGGGGGCTCCTCAGCTATTGGTTCACAGTTCATATGTTTCTGCTAGTTTGGATATTGAAGTAGCATCTTTGCTTCATATGTTACTATGTCTACAGCAATGGATTCAAGTCACGGCAGATTGAAATATGAAATTGTGTTATTCTCTCAAGTTGTTTTTTTATACACTTTGTCAATGACACACAATCTGATTAACAAAAGGTAATAATTATACTCCTGGTGTCATTATCTTTCTGTGGGAGTGGAAACCAACTACAAATTTTATATCATATATTGTCGCAATGGAGTGGAGAAAAGTTGCCTATTTCAAGTGTTCTTTCATCAAGGGGAACAGAATTCAAGAAAATGAGCAGAAGAATAAGAACTGTAGATTCAGCCATCCAAAGGACACTCATCCCAGTTTGGT
Organism: Peromyscus attwateri; assembly: GCA_902168425.1. Taxonomy (NCBI): domain Eukaryota; kingdom Metazoa; phylum Chordata; class Mammalia; order Rodentia; family Cricetidae; genus Peromyscus; species Peromyscus attwateri. Next base: position 44,457 of record CABHPP010073266.1, on the reverse strand, counting down.
CCTAATTTACCAAAGGTAATTATAGAATTTGAGCTGATATTATACAAGGACTTTACTTTGGAAATTTTGGTAAATATTTGTGTGTGTGTGTGTGTGTGTGTGTGTGTGTGTGTAAAGCATAGTATATTTCCAAACTGCAAACTTTAGAAAAGAGCCTTGATAACAAAATATTTAAAGAATTTTTTTTGAAAACTAAAAAACATATTGATAAGAAATCATGACCAAATAACAACCAAAGAAAAATCGAATAATTTTTATAGAAGAATGACATAATCCTAACTCAAAGGCACAGAAAACATATTCAACAAAATCATAGAAGAAAACTTTCCCAGCCTAAAGAAGGACCTGCCTATAAAGGTACAAGGAGCTTACAGAATGCCAAATAGGCTAGACCAAAAAAAAAAAGTTCCCTTGCCACTTAATAATCAGAACACTAAACATACAGAATAAAGAAATAATATTAAGAGAAGCAAAGGAAAAAGGGCGTGTAACATATAGAGACAGACCTATAGGAATTGCATCCAACTTCTCAATGGAAACTCTAAAAGCCAGAAGGTTCTAGACAGACATTTTACAGACACTAAGGGACCACAGACACCAGCCAGGAATACTATACCCAACAAATCTTTGAATCAGTATAGATGGAGAAAAAAAGATATTTCATGAAAAAAAAAACAGATTAAACAATATCTGTCTACAAATCCAGACTTTCAGAAAGTACTAAAGAAAAACTCCAACACAAGGAAGTTAGCTACATCAATGAAAACAGAGGCAATAAATAATCTCACATCAACAAAACCCAAAAAGTGAAAAAAAAAAAAAAACATTATCACCACCATTTTTTTTAAAAGGGAATTAACAACCATTTGTCATTAATCTCTTCATATCAATGGACTCAATTCATCAATAAGAAGACCCAGGCTAACAGAATGGATACAAAAAGAGTATCCATCCTTCTGCAGCATACCAAAAAGAAACCCCCACTTCAAAGACAGACATCTCAGAGGAAAGGATTGGGAAAAGATTTTCCAATATAATAGACCTAAGAAGCAAGCTTTGTAGTTATCTTAATATCTAACAAAACAGACTACAAACTAAAATTTTTCAAAAGAGATGAAGGACATTTAATATTCATCAAAGGAAATAGTCATTAGAATGAAGTTTCAATTCTGAAAATCTATGCCCCAAATACAAGGGCACCCACATTTGAAAAACAAACATTACTAAAACTTAAATCACACATCAAAACCCACACATTAATAGTGGGAGACTTCAATACCCCACTCTCACTAATGGACAGGTGTGCCAGATAGAAACTTAACAGAGAAATAAGGGAACTAACAGATAGTTATCGTTCAAATGGAGTTAATAGACATCTACAGAACATTTTACCCAAACACAGAAGAATATATCTTCTTCTCAGCAACACAAGGAACCTTCTCTAAAATTTACCACATATTCAGTAATAAAGCAAACCTTAAAATATACAAAAAGATTGTTAATAATCCCCTGTATCTCATTGGATCACCACGGGTTAAAGTCAGAGTCCAACAATAACACAAACTATAGAAAGCCTACAAACTCATTCAAACTGGACAAATCTCAACTGAATCATCACTGGGTCAAGGAAAAAATTTAAAAAAAAATCAATGACTTCCTAGAATTCAATGATAATGAAGCCACAACATACCCAAAATTATGGGATACTATCAAAGCAGAGCTGAGAGGAGAGTTCATAGCACTAAGTGCCTATATAAAGAATCTAGAAAAATCTCACACTAGCAACATAAAAGCATACTTGAAAGCTCAAGAATAAAAAGAAATAGTTGGAAAACATTTTTTGAAAAAGAATAATTTACTTTCAAAAATATTTTTAAAATTTTTCCAGAAATATAAGTAAATATTCTCCTTTTGTATTTTTTAATTTATTTTTTTCATGAAATATATTTTGATCATAATCTTTTCCTTCTCCAAAATCCTCTGGGTCTTTTCTACTTCCATGCTCATCAAATTCATGTTCTTAATCTCTCTCTCTCTCTCTCTCTCTCTCTCTCTCTCTCTCTCTCTCTCTCTCTCTCCCTCTCTCTCTCTCAAAAAAGCAAACAAGAAAAACAACAAAAAATCAAAATCAAAAACAAAACAAACCAAAATTTTAAAAGACATCAAAACAATAAAACAAAAATATTAAACCAAAACAAAAGACAAAGGAGTTCTTTTTATATTGCCCAACTACTCCTGGGCAGGAGCCTGGCCTTGACAGTAGCTGATATAAAGAGAAAAGAGATTTTTCACTTTCTGACCAGGTATCAATTTCAAATAGCAACTTAGTTAGGAGTGGGACCTTGCCCCTTCTTAGCACTGGGAATTTTGTAGGGTTTGAATCCATGAAGGTCTTGGGCCTGTTGACACAATCCTTGTAAATTCACAAGTCCTGTTGTGTCTGGACTATATTGTTTCCTTGGAGTCACCTATCACCTTTGATTCTTACATTGTTTCTGCCTCCTCTTCTTCATATATCCATGAGTCTTGAAAGAATGGGCTTGAAGAAGACATCCCATTTAGGACTGAGTACTCCAACATCTCTCATTCACGATGCATTGGCCAGTTGTGTATCTTTGTGTTAATTGCCATCTAACTGACAGAAGACATTTCTCTATGAGCATTGAGTTATACTCTAATCTATGAGTATAACAATATGTCATTAAAAGACATTTTATTGCTTTGGTCCTTTAGCAGAATAATGGTATTAGGTTTTCCCCTAGGTACATGGCCTATCTAACCTCATGTTTTGGACCACTTAAGATATGGTAGATAGGGGTCACAACTTACACAATTTCTAGTACCATGAGAGCTAGTCAGTAGGCATAGAGTTTGTAGTTGGCACCAGCTTGATTTCTCCATGTTCAATTGCATGAGTAAGTTGTGTTCAGCAATAGAGCCTTACCAACAGGTTATGGAAAGTAACCAATAGCCTTGGCAATAGCCTATGATATTTGGGCAACTTCTGTGACCCCTTCCTCCAATGACTCAACTAGGTATAATCTGTTCTTGAAAGTAGAGATTTTGCTTGGAGATACAAGATGTCTAGTTGGGGCATTGTCTCCCTCATTATATACGGATTCCATTTCAATTCTTGTCATGTATGTATATGTTTTAGAAAGAACCTACAGTAGTAGGTTTCCATATGACTTTTCAGAAGGTGTTTACTGTCCATGGTCCTTCCTACTCCCCTTACCCTTTAATTCTCCACTTATAGATTCACCTTTATTATTTTATAATATACTCTATTTCACCTTCATTGGACAACCCACTTCTCCCTGCTTGCCTCTTATTAAGCTAAAGCTGTGGGACTAATTCAGATTGAAGCACACATAGTGAAAGCTTAAATGCTAGTATCCTCATAGAAAATAGGCAATATTTAAATTTTGGCATCTGAGTTATGCCTTTCAGATGGCTCTTTTTTTCTAGCTTCATCCATTTAGATGGACATTTCACAATTTTTCTTAACTGCTGAATAATATTCCATTGTTTAAAATTTTTCTTTATCTATTCATCAGTTCATTGACATTTATACTATTACCAATTTCTGGCTATTATGAGCAGAGAAAAAAATGAGTATGGATAAGCAAGCATCTCTGTAGTAGGATAAAGACTTCATTGGGTATTTGCCCAAGTGTTACAGCTTCATCTAATGGTAGCTCAATTTTCAGCTCTTGGAGGAATGTCCAGACTGACTTCTATAGTGGGTGAACCAGTTTGCATAATCAGCAGTAATGAATAAGTGTCTTGCTTTTCCTCTCAGCATGTGCTATTGGTTTATTGATCTTGGTCATTATTTCTGGTGTAAGAGGAAATCTTAAAGTTGTATTAATTTGCATTTCTCTGATGACTATGAATGTCAAACACTTTTTAATTGTTTCTCAGATATGTGTTCCATCTTTTGAGGAACACTGTTTAGTTCTATACTCCATTTTTATTGGATTATTTTCCTGATGTTCAGGAGTAATTTTGTTCTTGTTCAAGATACAAAGGCAGTTTGCAGCAGAAATAAGGGCTAATCTGGAGAGACAAGAATTGAGGATTGAAATTAGTATGAAAGTCTCCTACATGAGGGCTAGTCTAGTGTGGCAGCAGAAAGTCTCTGGTAGAAAGAGGTTCTGTGAGTCAATGGAATAACAAAAAGCTAGAGATACGGTAGAAGGAAAGGCTGAAAGGGACCACAAAGAAGGTGGGGGACCCTGGGGAGGCAGTGAAGGGCTGAGTCTCTACAGTATGGAGGTGGGCTGATCCCCCACTTGTTCCCTCAGAAGTTCAATATATGTTATCCTTAGAAAAAAACATGATGTTCCTAGTATTAGAGAGCTGCAAGGTAGATACATGAATCCTCATTGTGTATAATGTAGTATATTTGGAGAGTGCTATACCTTGATTTTCTATGAGATAAAGAGATTAACATGATTCCAAGAATAGTCTGTATCTAGTGTCTCACCTGAAAATACTAAAGGCTTGATAAACTGAAAAATAAAGAAAGCCATACAATTATACCATCAATCTTTTGGGGCTAGTGTATCCGTGCATCTTACTAGACTGATGACTGACTCTTATTGATCCAAGAGGATAACATGCAGGGGGTTATTCTTCAAAGGTTTGCAAATGTTCAAATCATCCTCATCCTTGCAGATTTGATGGTCAGCTTACCATCTTGATACACTAAAATCCTTTCTTCACAGAATGCCCAGATAGCTTATAAATTTATATTATATGGTTCCTGGAAACATCTTTCTTGATGGATTTAATAGTATCTGATCCCAGGAACTGAGACTGAATCCTTCACAGGTCTTCTGGGGAAGACAATCTCTTCAATGTCAGAAGCTGTTGTGTTGAAATGTTTAGGCTGACACAGTTTTATGGCCTTCTGCAGCTATGGACTCTCCAATATCATTTCTTATTGATTGTTCACATAAAACAAATTGTAAACTCCCTATAAAATGTATTATGGTTATAATTTAACTAATAATTCATGGTTATTATATTTGTCTACTGATTATTTTTCCATTTATGATACTTCATATTGATATAGTATTTTTATTTTATTAAATCAAACACTATGAACAATCAATGATGCTTAGATTCATTACCAATAAATTAGCCTTGCTATATTATATGAAAATTGTATGCATAGTATCCTGAATCCAGTTCTACTTCATATCATCAGTGATCTTGGCCTAAAAAAATCAGCTAATAGCTATTCAATCAAGCAGTAAACATTCCTTACATAAATTTTATTCTACCCTCTATTATGGATTTAAGATATTTACATTTCTATTTTGTTTAGTGAAGTTTTGCTTTTCATAGCAGTCATATTTTTACAATTTTAATAATTTGAAATTAAAGATGCTTTATACAAATACATAGTTTTTTGTGACAAATATTGATAAACACATCTTGACTAAATTACTATTTTTTTTGTTTTAGTATCCATTTCAGTTAGGAGATTAACTATATAGTCTGAGATTTTGTTTTCAAGTAATATTTAGTATATAATTAAATTAACTTCGAAAATAAAAGATATGATTAATTTTGTATGATTGTATATAACTATACCTTAACTTAATGGCTTAAATAATCATATTTCAGGATTCTCATTATTTGTAACTGACTAGTTACTATTTACTTCAAATGTACAACAGTTTAATAATTTTGTTCAACTCTGAGCTTCAATGAGCTGGACAGTTTTAAAGGCTCACTCATGTGTATGGGTCCTCATTTAGGTTAACCCAAGTAATTAGATGTGGTTCAACTTCAGTCAAGTCTGTTCAACAGCAGTACACTGTCCTAGCAAAGTAACATTGAGATTTCACTTCTCCCAGTAATATTGATCAAAACAGGTAGCAACAAAAAACTAAGTCAAAGGAAGGACAAGGAGAATCTACATCAGAAAAGGATCTGCAAAAGGACCAATGATGACAGAGAAGTTGAAAATAGCCTAGAAAAAGGAACATAGAGGTTAGCAGTGAAAAGAAGGAAGTACTCACCTACAGCTGATAGATTAAAAAGTTTGAGAGCTGGGAGTACAGAACAAGTTGAAAATATGCAAGGCTACCTGCCTTGCATTCAAGCAACATGAATGTGCTGTTTTGACTGAGAATATTTTCCATAGGCTCATATATTTGACAGCTTGGTTGCCAGTTGGTGGAAATGTTTGGGAAGGATTCAGAGGGTGTGGCCTTATTAAAGGAGGTGTGTCACTGGGGGTGCACTTGAAGGCTTCAAATGGTCATATCATTACCAGTTAGCTTTGTCTGCCCCCTGCTTGTGCATCAGATGAGATTTAATACCTCAACTACTACTAATACTGAAGCATCATGCCTGCTTGCCTGCTGCCATTCCTCACTCCTTTATTGTCATGACTCTTCCTCTGCACTTTCAGCAAGTCCACAATTAAATTCTTTTTTTTTTTTACAAGTTGTTTTGGCCTTAGTGTAATAGAAAAGTAACCAAGACACAGAGAAAGAGGTAAATGGTAAAGAAGGATGGAGAAAGGAAAAGAAAAAAGGGGTGGGGAGAGAGGGAAGTAAGGAAGAAAAATATTCGGAGCATTGAAACATAAAAGACAGTTCAGCAGTTGATGATTTCAAAGCTATAATAAGCTATGTCCTAAGGTCTTTTCTCAAAAACCAATCAATCAAACAACAAGCAAATAGCCAAAATCAATTTCAAAAAACAAGAGAAATAGCCACTAAGCATTGAAGTTGGAACTCAGACCCCTGGTCAGACAATACTCAGCTTATTTATTGTCTAGACACTCAGAAAAGGGGCTTTGTAACCTTTTTAAGTTTTAACATATTGATTATTTAACATTCAATACTTTATGAAATTTACCTCTCTGAAGGTAAATTTTATATAAAATTTCCCTGTAGTATAATTTTGAAAATATTGTGTTAGAAATGAAATATATAATCAGATATCATCATATTCATATGGAAAACTGTTTCTTATGTGTAAAAAATGAAATTTTAAGAATGCAAACAACTAACAGAAATAAGACAGAAAGGGAGTGAGGACATTGTTTCCCACAAATCCCTTCCGCTAGTAATCCCTGTTGAGCTAGGTCCCAGAGCAGAAATATGGTCTATAGATTCTCCAGTCTACCATTGAAAATCAATCTCTGATTTTATTGAAGTTAAATTTGAAGTCAATATCCACTTCTGCATAAAAAGGAGAAAAAGAATTACATATTCCCATACCTTAATGGATACTCAACAAAAAAAAGTGATGTCAACTGATTTGCACTATGAAGTTTATAAATTAATGTAAAACATATGGTAATGTTGATGTTTCTGTTTATTATTTTAAATTTCATTTATTCCTTGTTAATTTCATATATAGATATATTTAGGCTAGATCCCTAACACTTCATTTCCTAACTCTTACTCTTTCCAGAAACCCCTTCCACTCTCAAATCAATTATGTGCCTTATTTTTTTTCCTTTTCTTAATTTCTTTTTAACCCTTAGAGTCTAATTATTGCTGCTTGTGTTTGCCTGGGTGTATTTTACCACCTGCTGGAGCATGAATACCCTACCAATAGCTACAGAGTTCCTACCTTCTCTCAGTGGCCATTAACCATTAGATGGCAAAGATTGTTGATGGCCTGTAGTAGGACAGGCCCATAGGATCCAGTAAATTGGCTCAAACCAGTTGCCAAGGGATGCACATGACGTACTTCCTTATGAGCCAATCTGGAGTCTGCCTGAGGGCCTAGCAACAGGCACTGTCAGAGTGCCTTATCATGCCCAGCCAATGAGGGGGATGACCAAGCAATGTCACTAGACTGGGACACAGCCTGAGTGCTTGGAGGAGGGTATATAAGGCCATCCCCATTATTGAATAAATGAGTCTGCTATTTGCTGTCACCTGACTTCCAGTGTCTGTGTCATTGGGGCTGTGCCTTCTCACCCACTTTCCCAAGGGAGCCTTTAGGATCCAGCAACAATGAGCTGGAGTATGAGGCCTTATGAGGCCTTTCCCTTTCCATATTGGAATGTTGACTTAATTGATTTTTTTTTGGTGGGCTTTCATAGGTAAACACTGCTGCTGTGTATTCATAAGTGCTATGGCCCTGCCATGTTCTGAAGACATTATTTTATAACAATCTACAATAACTTTAAGCTGTTAAAGTATTTCTGTCTCCTCTTCTAAGATATTCATTGATTTTTGATGTCATTAGGAGATGTGAAATATAGATTCCATTCAGGTTTGGGTACTCCACAGTTGCATATTTTCTATATTTTGAGCAGTTATAAATATTAACATCACTCACTTCCTTCTGCAAATGCACACTTTTCTAATGAGGAGTGTACTAATCCATGGTTATCAAGATATGTATTTACAGGAAAGATTGATATTATGTCCTTTTAAAAAAATAATAAGCATAGGGCCTATGATCTCCCCAGCCAAATTTTTTTCTAGGATGATGGTACAAGTCATGAGTTCCCATTTGTGTAGTCTGGATTAAGACCAATCAGAAAGATGTTGTTTCTATAACACTCACATTTTACTATTAAATCAATGAGTATATCTTGCTAGGTCAATCATTATTCTATCTATCCGAGTTCATAGTTAGCTAAGATTGTTGAAGGCCCCAGCAGCCTGCAAGGAATCTTCTTGCCCAATGAAAGCTAGCTTGTGAAGCACAATTTCACAGGTAACTATCAGTTTGGTTTCTCTGTGTTCATTGGTGGAAGTATGTGGTATCTTCAGCAATGGAATATTGCTATCAAGTTCTATTAGGTAATCAAATCAATGGAAATTGCCTGTAGTGTTAAGAAGTCTCTGAAGTATTATTTGACAAACAGCTTAACAAAGGACATCTTCCACTTGGCACTGGACTTTTTTATTTAATACCTTCTAGCTTCTGGGAGGACCATTATTCATCCATAAAGGGTAAGTCCAATTTAACTCTTTTTTTCAGTTCACTTATATATGTGAAGCTTATAAAATAGGAGATATCCATATGAATCTTTGAAATATCCTTAGTTTAATTATGTCTCTCTCTTATTTCATACTACTTTCCCTTCACCTACTGCATTTGAACCTTACCCCCATAACTCCACTTTCCCCATCTTAGTACTTCTGTTTTACTTTAACGTTTTGAACAAATAGGAACCCTTTATAAGCATCATACTAAAAAATGCAGCATAAAGTGATTTATTCATATTAAATATCAGTTATATTTAAGGATCATCAATAATTTTGTAAGACAGTTGAAAAGAACGGCTACTTGTGAAAATAACTTGCAATTAAATAGTTAACATCTTAATATTGGATATTTTTTTCTTATCAGCACTAGAGCTATATAGTTATAACACATAGCATAATGCAAAAAAATACAAAAGTTATTATTCTGTTATAGAAAAAACAAAAAATAATTTATTGTTAAATCTTTAGAGATATGATAATCTATATTCTAATCTTTGATACATAAACACATTTATAAGATTTTACAGTAAATAATTACTATTTGTAGAATGTAATTTACCAATTTCTTCAAGAAACAAATGAAATTTTATAGTCTTTTAAATAATCTTTTCCCTTTTCTATGCCTTAACTTCTGAATCCTAAAACTAAAGAATAATACCATAAACCATTGAGTTTCAGAAAATGGCTTTAATGTAACAATATGCAGGTAGACAATTAGGAATTTAATATTTTAAAAATTAAATTTTATGACTAATTTGAAAGAATTTTAATAAAGAAATTTATTTGTGCCTACATTTTATAGTTTATCCCTTTAGCTATGAAAATGAATAAGAAAATAAAAGTGTGTATTGCACATCTAAGCCTCTCCTCATGTGCTATAATTGCTGCAAACTGAGTTAATTCTGGGGAGGATACATTGCTTCCTATATCACTATGACTAAATAGATTGTTTCCTAGCATGGATCTTCTTACACAATGTCAGTATTCTATGCTCTGTGCAGCAATTTACATTCTTATGCCTTTCACAAAGTTCAAATAATATTCTACAAAGTCTTCAGTTCACATTTCACTTGTTTAAGCACCAGGACTTACATTGAAGTTAAAAGCAAGCAAAAATCAGAGTCAGCCATTATGGCCTAAGTCTGTAAATCAGATATGCCCTCCACTTGTAGTATAGCACAGTTAAATTTTCTTTTCAAAAAGGTATATCAATAAATAAAAATAAAAATATGAAAAATGACCACTGAAAAAGCAAGAAAAACAATCATATGCCTTAGCATTTATGTAGAAAAAATTATATTAGTATTCTATATGGAAGACTTCACAATAAATTTTGTTTCCACAAATATTCTTATCTGCTAAATATTTATGGATGAAAAATATAAAGCTACTTTGCACTTACTGCTATTATGACACTCTCTTTTAATCACATCATCATTTTCTGTTTCTTATTATCTTAATATTCTTGCTACATCGGGCGCCCAACAGTAGTGGTACGAATTCATGAGAAAGCTACTTGCCTGTGGCCTTGCTGGCCCCAGCTCAGACCAGAGCTACCCTCAGCCAGTTGTGGTGGCGCACGCTGGTAGGATTTACTGAAGGAGGCAGAGGCAGGAGGATACTGAGTTTAAGGCCGGCCAAGGAGGCTTGCTAAGGAGAAGCTTTGGCCGGGGCTGAGCCACAAACGGTGGTGGGACCATGGAGGCAGTGGCTGCTGCTCCAAGTTGCTGGCTGCTTCTCTTCGTGTTGATGCTGCTGCTACCTGGGACGAAAGGTTTACTGCTGCTTGTTCAGAGAAGAATTGCCTGGATCATCGCATTACAAGAAAGCATTGGCAAAGGTCAGTTTGGAAAAGTTTCGCAAGACAAATGGTGGGGAGAAATTGCTGTGAAGATATTCCCTTCTAGGGAAGAACATTCATGGTTCCAAGAGACAGACATTTATCAGACTGTGATTGCTCTAAACCACGTAGGAGGCAAAAAAAAAAAAAAAAAATAGTCTACAGGGAACTATGACCACGCCTTACAGTGACTTTGAAATCTTCAAAAGGATGACAGGACCCCACAACAATGATTCCACATGGACTATGGTAAAGCCATTAAGCTGATTAACACCATGGAAAGATTGACTTTGGACTACAAACTGCTCAGGACAATTTCAATATGGCTAGCTGAGATGATCCAGCCTGACAGACTACTTGAGCAAGGACTTGAGACAAGCTTTGCACTTTCCCATTATGCAGAGACCGGACAAATGATACAGCTAAATCTCTCAGGACTTGACATTTAACCAAAAATTTTCTTTTCAGGATTCTCTAAAGATGTCTTCACCCCAAGAAAGCAGGAAGTAATTTTAAGAAAACAACGCCCACATTCCCAAAAGGTGGGGTAGATGGTTTTTGGGTCATTTAATGAGTTAGGGATATTGTCATTGTGTATGATGGGTGGTTACAAGTTGTTAATTGTTAATGGTCAGGAAAAAAAGCTGAACAAGGAGATTATATACAAAGGTTTTGTTTAAAAAAAAAAGAAAAAAGAGAATATAGATATGAGGTAGATCATTGAATCTACTCTGAGAAAAATGATAAAGAAATAATAGGATAAATGGGTAGATCATTGAATCTACTCTAAAAAGAAAAAGGGGAAGATATAAAAATGACAAAAGGTAGATTACTGAATCTACTATGAAAAGAAAAAAGAAAGAATATGGATATGATAAAATAAAAAGGGAGATTATTGAATCTACTTTTAAAAAGGAACTACTTGTTTTACATAGGATAAGTAATGAAAATTTTTGTCTGAGTTTATCAAATGTTACTGGACTGGACATTGTTAATATATATAATGGAGTTTTTATCTGAATCTGTCAAATGTTAATGGACTAGACATCGTTTATGTAATTCTTGACTGTATATATTGTATATACTTATGGATAGTTTTTCTTGTATTAGTTATAAGCTTTTTTTAATTTTAGACAAAAAAAGGGGAAATGTGGTGGTATTGTGCTCCCCAAAATATTGTGCACCATAATAAACTTATCTGGGGTCAGAGAACAGAACAACCACTAGATACAGAGGCTAGAAAATGGTGGCACTCACGCCTTTAATACTAGCATTCCAGAGGCAGAAATCCGTCTGGATCTCTGTGAGTTCAAGGCCACATTGGAAACAGCCAGGCATGGTGACACGTGCCTTTAATCCCAGAAAGTGAGCCTTTAATCCCAGAAAGTGATGGCAGAAGCAGAAAGGTATATAAGGCATGAGGACAAGGAAATAGCCAGGTTAAGCTTTTAGGCTTTTGAGGAACAGTTCTGTTGTTAGAGTTTTCCTGCCTTGCCCACAGTCAGGACAAATCTTTGTCACCCACCAGTCCCACAGCCGCTCAGACCCAACCAAGTAAACACAGAGACTTATATTGCTTACAAACTGTATGGCCGTGGCAGGCTTCTTGCTAACTGTCCTTATAGCTTAAATTAATCCATTTCTATAAATCTATACCTTGCCACGTGGCTCGTGACTTACCGGCATCTTTACATGCTGCTTGTCCTGGTGGCGGCTGGCTGTGTCTCCTTCCACCTTCCTGTTCTTTTCTCCTCTCTATTAGTCCTGCCTATACTTCCTGTCTAGCCACTGGCCAATCAGTGATTTATTTATTGACCAATCAGAGCAACACATTTGCCATACAGAACATCCCACAGCACAGTTCAGCTGAGATCCATTTGGTTGAGGACACAGAGGCTTCCAGTTGGAGGAAACAGGATCAGCTGAGGAACTGGCAAGGTGAGGTAGCTGTGGCTTGTTCTGTTTCTCTGATCTTCCAGCGTTCACCTCAATACCTGGCTTCAGGTTTGTTTTTATTAATAAGAAATTTTAAGATTCGTGCTATATGTGTGTTTAATTATGTGTGTTTAATTATGTGTGTTTAATTATGTTGCAGCTGATTCATTTTAGCTGCATAAGGCACCTAATTGGTCTAATAAAGAGCTGAATGTTTCAGAGACATTGAGCAAAACCAAACATGACACATAAAAAAGGCAATGGAATTATTCCTATTATTCTGCTTTACTCATATATCAATGCCTAGCCCAATCATCATTAGAGAGGCTTCGTCCAGCAGCTGGTAGGGGCATATACAGAGACCTACAGCCAAGCACTAGCCAAAATCTGGGGACCCTGCAGAAAAGGAGGAGAAAGTATTGTAGGAGTCAGAAGGGCCCAAGACATCAAGAGAACACAGCTCACAGAATCAACTAAGCAGTGCTCATAGGGACTTACAGACAAAAGCAGCAACCACAGAGCCTGCATGGGTCTGTTCCAGAGACTACATACATGCTGTGGTTGTATAGCTCTGGGGAGGGGGTTTTGTTGGACTCTTAACAGTGGGAGTAGGGGTCTCTCTGACTCCTTTGCCTGCTCATAGGACCTTTTTCCCTTCTTTTGTAAAGCTTTGTCTAATCTTGGTGACTTGTTCAGTTGATATCACTGGGAGGCCTTCTCTCTTCTGAAGTGAAGCAGAGAAGTAATGGATCTGGGGGAGAGAGAAGAGAGGGAGACTGGGAGGAGGGGAAGAAGGAATGCTGTAGTTGGGATGTATTGTAAGAGAGAAGAATAAAGAAGAAAAGAAATTAGTGAACAATTACAGAGTACACAGGTAAAAAAAATAAACAGGCAAGTTTGAATATAATCTAATATCTGTAAAAATCATTAATTAAATAAATTATCCTATGAAATGTGAAATTTTTTTTAATGTAAATAGTCAACACATTTAGGAATGATTTATTCAATTAAGTGTCTGAAACCTGATGCCATGCTACATTCAGAAACATTGTACAAGCTTTAGGAAGATGTTCTTTCTTCTTAAATATAAACAATTTGACCTGCATGGCTAAGGAAACTTCTTTCCTTTAACAAGCCCTACACTATTTTCTAAATTTAAGAAATTTAAATTCTTAGCTGCCTGTTTTTTCTTTTGTTTTTTGTTTTTTCTTTAATTCATTTTACATACCAACCACAGATCCCTCTCATTGCTCCTCCCACTCTCCCCCTCAACCCCCCCCCATGGAATTACCCTCTTCCAACAGGGTAAGTTCTCCCATGGGGGGACAGCTAATCCTGGTACATTCAGTTGAGTCAGGACCAAGCCCCTCCCTGAAGTATCAGGGGTGAGCAAGGTATCCCACCATAGGTAATAGGATCCAGAAAGCCAGCTCATGCTCCAGAGATAGATCCTGATCCCACTGCCAGGGGCACCTCAAGCTGACCAAGCTACACAACTGTCTCCCTTATGCAGAGGGTCTGGTCCAGTCCCATGCAGGTTCCACAGCTGTAGGTCTACAGTTTGTGAGTTCCTATGAGCTTGTTTCAGTTGTCTCTAGATTTCCCCATCATGATCTTGACCCCCCTTGCTCACTAATCCCTCTTCTCTCTCTTTGGATGAACTCCCAGACCTCGGCCTTGTGCTTGGTTGTGGATCTCTGCAGCTGCTTCCATCAGTTACTGGATGAAGGCTCTATGATGACAGTTAGGGTAATTACCAATCTGATTATCAGGGTTGGCCAGATCAGGCACCCTCATCACTATTGCTAGCAGTCTAATCTGGGGTTGCCCTTGCAGATTCCTGGGAATTTCCCTAGCACCAGGTTTCTCCCTTACCCCATAAGGTCTCTTTCTATCAAGATATCTATTTCATTGCTCTCCCACTCCATCCCTCCCCCAGCTCAACCATCTAGTTCCCTCATGTTCTTATCCCCCATCCCCTACACTCTATTGCCCGCCCCCCCATCCCCAGTTTACTCATCATAATCTCCTCTGTTTCTCCTTCCCAAGGTGATCTGTACATCCCTCTTAGGGTCCTCCTTGTTTCCTTGCTTCTCTGGAGCTATGGATAGTAGTCTGGCTAACTTTTGCTTTACATCTAGTATCCACTTATGAGTGAGCACATACTGTGTTTGTCTTTCTAAGTCTAGGTTACCTTACTCAGGATATTTTCTAGTTCTATCCATTTGCCTACAAATTTCATAATGTCATTGTTTTTTTACAGATGAGTAATACTCCATTGTGTACATGTACCACATTTTCTTTATCCATTCTTCAATTGAGGGGCATCTAGGTTGCTTTCAGGTTCTGGCTATTATGAATAATGCTGATATGAACATAGCTGAGCAAGTGTCCTTGTGGTATGCTTGAGCATCCCTTGGGTATCATTGGGTCCAAGAGTCGTATCATTGAGTCTTGAGGTAGATTGATTCCCAATTTTCTGTGAGATTGCCATACTGATTTCCAAAGTGGCATGCAGGATACAATAGAGGAAACAGATATGTCAGTCAAAGAAAATATTAAAGCCAAAAAGAGTCATGACACAAAATGTCCAGGAAATCTGGGACACCCTGAAAAGGCCAAACTTAAGAATAATAGGGATAGAAGAAGGAGAATAATACCAAGTCAAAGGCACAGAAGATATATTCAACAAAATCATAGAAGAAAAATTTCCCAAACTAAAGAATGGAATTCCTATGAAGATAAAGAAGGTTGCAGAACACCAAATAGACTGGACCCAAAAAAGAAGTCCCCTTGCCACATAATAATCAAACCACTAACCATTCAGCTGCCTTTCTATCAGAAGTCCAAATAATCCATTGCTGGAACACCATCCAAGAATCTGGAGTTATACAAGGGGAATTCTGAGTGCTTGTGAGAAAACTCAAACAAACAAACAAACAAACAAACAAAAAAACCCCAAACCAACAAAACACGCAAAGAACAAACAAATAGCAACAACAAAAAATGAAGAGAAGAGTTTTGTGAACTCAGTTTCTTCAAAAACACATCGTTGTTCTTGAAATGTTCTTTGCTGTTTATACTAGGTGGAGGAGATAGGTGTGAGTTTGTGGAGTAGACTTTCTCTAGGTAACCAACCAGCTCCCAAATCATGATAAGGATACACTGTTAATCATGAATGTTTGGTCTTATCTTATGCTTGTCCCACTAGCTCATATAACTTAATGTAACCTGTTTCTCTTCATCTACATTTTGACTTGTGACATTTTACCTTTCTTTCATTCTGTATGTCCTACTTTCACTTCTTCCTCCATGTCTGTCTCTCTGATGGCTGGCTGGCCCTGGCCATCTCCTTCTCTTTCTCCCTTAATCGCTCTTCTCTCTCTCAAGCCTAGATTCCTCCTGCTACTTATTATCTCTGCCCACCAGCCCTAGCTATGCCTTTACTTCCTAGCTATTGGCGTCTCAGCTTTTTATTAGACCAATCAGGTGTCCTAGACTGGCAAGGTAAACAAATGCAACGAATCTGTACATGGTTAAACAAATGCAGCATAAACAAATGCAACACACCTTTACATAGTTAAAGTAATATTCCACAACAAGTCTGGGTTTGGTTTCAACTTAGGTTTTCTTTTTGTATTTTAAAGAGAGAGAAAGTTTATGAAGTGGGATACATAGGCAGAAGAGACCCAGAAGGAGTTGTATATGTGTGGGTCAGGTGGATATGAACAAAATATATTGGATGATTTTTAGTTTTTAATTTCAAAGAATAAATAAGGAATCTTAAGCTCTTCTTTTTTCTTGATCTTCCTTTCTAATCTAACTCTCCACTGTCCTCTAGGCTCAACACAATTTCTTTGGTAATGTGTAGTAGCAATAGCTGCCACAGAATTACCTTGTAGTGTCTAAGGGGATAAAGCATTTTTTCATTTAAAATAGATCTTTATTAATTCTTTGAAAACTGCATATATTGTATTTTGATCATATTTAAGCCTTTCCCCCAAATTCCCTCAGATCGTTCCCATTCCTTGCCCTCTCAACTTTGTGTGGTCTCATTAAAAATACATATTTATAACATTTCTACCTCTACCACTCCCTCTCATTCTTCCAACTCTCCCTATGCTTCTCAAATTCATGGCCTGTTCTTTAATTAGTACTGTTAGACACACACACACACACACACACACACACACACACACACACACACACACACGCACACTTATAGATCAATACAATAGATCATAACTAACATCTAGTTAGTGTTTCTTGTATGCATATAGGTTTATGACTGAGGACATGGCATCAGTTGACTTATCAGGGCACTTACCCATGAAAAATGTTGATTCCTTCTCTTTCATCAGCTATTCATTACCTACAACATTTTACCTAGGGCTGGGCCTTCTCAGATTTCCCACACCCATGTTGGCTTGTCAACAAGAATTGTTATTTTGCTGATCTATTTTTGGGCAACCATATTGATGAGATGTAATGTATGCAGCTTATCAGTTATAAGTAAAAGTTAGTATCTTACAGTAAACAACTGATGTCTGATGTCCTATTCTTCTGTCTCCTCATTCTCCTGGTGTTCCCTCTACTACTGTCCCTAAGCATTAGGTGTATGTATCAATTAGAAATGAGAACCGACAGTCATTTGTTCTCTGTGTTTTTAGTATTTGTTGATTTTTGTAATAGGCTAATTCTGTTGCATAATATGTTTCTATGATGAAGGGTGAGAGCTACAGTTATCTGTGGGTATAAGCATCAGTGTTTAGAATGCAATTAGGAATTATACTAATTTAGACAAGTATCAGTAGTAGGCTTTCCTCTCTGGTCCATGAGCTTACCAGCCATCAGCAAGTTGGCTAGGCTTACAGTAGCAGACATGAATTCACTCCTATTGAGTGGGGTTTAAATACAATTATGCAACTGTTGATTACCTTCAGGTCATAACTGTCACTATTGTACCCTTGAATTACATTTTTCTGTGGTGATCATTTTTGTGGTTCATAGGCTTGATAAAAAGTTAGAATCTTATGGAGCTTTAGTCAGAACGTTGTGATCTTTCTAAACAGTCTAGCCAACAGTAAAAATAATGTTTGAAGAACTATCTGGTCTTATTTTACTGTGGCTGAATTTTGTTAGGGGAGGATGTATTTGAGTCTGAAAAGTCTTCAACATTTAAATATTTAGATATTGATAAAAGTAGAATTAAGCCAAGAAACATAATTTCAGACAAAAATAATACCACAAAAGTTTTGCAATTAGACAGGGTACAAACACTTCTTAAAAAGTATTTAATGTGACCTCAACGTATGTGGAATGTGTCAGTCATGATTAAATAGAAGCTTCTGTTTTGCTGGACATAGTGTCTCGCAGGTTGTGTGACATTAATTTATTATGATATGTAAAAGAAACCATACTCCAGGTTTTCCAATGATTATTCACTGGTGACTCACCAAGAATACAGCTAGTAAATTTGAAGTACAGAGGCACGGAACCACATGACCAACACAGCAACATTTTATGTAACTTAGGAGACATATGTTGTGTCCAGCAAGAAAAAAAAGCTTCAGCAGAGATGTGCAGCTCTCAATGGCGGTGACTACATCCTTCTATTCAGACACATTTGTTTCTAAGTAGGCACAGATGTAACAAGGATTTTATTTTTTAAATAAAGTAGTCTTTTATATTTTATAAACTTACAAATTTGAAAGATCTACATGTGTTCCAGAACACTGTCAAGATAACTTAAGTGTGAGATTTTTGTAGATTGTTTTATCTTTATTCCTCTGAATTATGCTATGTGCAAATAGACAAGAAAATAAAGATTATCCTAAATACACATGGTTCACCTATGGGATCATGTGGGGGCTACTGAAATATAGCTATACAAAGTATCTATCAAATACGAAAATTTAAAGGAAGGGATAGAAGCTTCTTAAGATGACTAATATAGTAATAGTAACAAGCTGGTTGCAATGAGGATGCCAGAACTAGACATACTCCTCTGTAGGCTAGACTTGCAGATATTAGCTTCAGTTCAGAACTCCCCTAAAGGACTTTCCAAGCTGAAGGTATATGGACTCGAGCCAAAAGCTTTCCCTTGGAAGACATTTTCTTGGATCATAAAAAGAAAATACATAAAACAAAACAAAATTCTCTCTAGGATAGTATTCCTACTTGAAATCATATCCACACATTGTTGGATTTGAACAATGGTCATTAGCTGATTAATATGCATATGGGGTTGAGAAGCAAAATCTTCATTGACATTTACTCCCTCAAATATCACTGAATATGTATATAATCTACAGCCGCACTAAAGACCTTAAGAAAACAGATTTCTACAGACTTTAGTTCCCTGAGGTGAAAACATGCTTTTTAACTTCTGTAGTCAGAAGCCACCTAATTGTTTCTGTACTATTTAATGAAGATATAAGATACCACAAAACTTACAATCAAGTGTATTCAGTTTTTTGATATCTGAAAGAACTGCCTCCATTCCAGTGAATGAAATCTCATATGTGAGCTTCTCCAAGAACTTCAGCACCACCTGAGGCTGAAGAAACTCTTTAGATAGAACACAGCAGTATAATATAGGGCAGATTTTTAAAGTCCTATGTATTTTTAACAGCTAAGGTCTGATATTTTTATTTCAAACTTGAAATGCTTTGAAATTTAACTTGCAGGCAGATTTAATCTTTGAACTTTAATATTTCCCTGCAAAGTTCAAACTGCTAAAGGGCTTAGATTCAAATTTATAGCATGTGTATGATGTTGGCATTTTATTATTTAATGGCTTTATCAGTTTTATTAATAGATTTCATAATGAAGTCATTTAAGCCATTGAGTAACTCCTGACAGGCTATGTTGTACATTCTAACCATACCTAATTTGCAATGAGAAATGGAATAGAGAAATAGATTTTTAGCCTTATAGCAGAACAAGTTTGGCACATATCTTAATAAGTGCTTTACTCAAATCAATATGGAAGGCAAGACAGAAAGCCTTCAATGTCCTCTACTTGTGTCAAAGAAGGAGTTGATTTGAGAGGGGCAATCTCAGGAGACCCTGTACTGGTAAAAATGTCTGTTAATGAGGAATAACAATCTGATCCCTTCCCCTTTTGTGGGTCATGTTTGTAGTAACTAAGTCCAATGGGTTAGGAAAAAATAGTTAAGTAATGATGATGGGATAACTTGATCTTTATTTTCATTGTGTATTTCCAAATATTAAGAATTATCCTCTCAATTATTGACTTACAGCATTATTAAAATATAATTGATATATAAAATTTACTTAATTAACACACACTATTAAATACATGCACTCTAGTGGACATTTCAACATTTCCCAAGATTTTTGTATTTTTATTGTGTATGTATCTGAAGAACACTTGGTATGGTTTTGAAGTAGACAGTAATGTGTTAACATATCATTTTAGGCAATTTTCTTTAAAGTACATTTCTAGAATGTAGTTTAAACTGATTAAAACTTTATATCCACTAAATGAAAACTCACCATTCATCTAGACCTCAGGTCTTGAAGACTTCTATTTTTTTATTGCCTGTGTGAGTTTGACTATATTAGATACATTATAATTTCAGATAGCATAATGTCCTACTAGTCATCTATATGTTAGGAAATGCCAGAATCTCTTTCTCTTTCTAAAACTATCTCATATTCCAACATGTATATGGGGCACATTTTCTTTCTCCATCCATCTGTCAATGAACACGAAAATTAATACATTATCCACAAGCAATAAACCTGAGGGTAACAATAGTGCATAGAAAGTCTGATGTCCACCCCCTTAGGGACACATTCAGAAATGGCATTGATTAGGTTTGCTGTTTTTTTGTCTTTTTTTGTGTGTGTTTTTTGCTTTGTTATACTGGTCTTTTTTTTTTTTTTTGAGCAAATGCTGTACAGATTTCCATAACAACCATATCATTTTATATTTCATAAATAGTAAATGAGAAATCCAACTCATCTAATCTTTGCTAACATATAGATTTTTGGGATTTCATTGCCTTTGTCATTCCTCTCTAATGAAGTGATATACCTACTAATGTGATATCCCCTAATAGTTCATTGTGGCTTTTCCTTTTACTGCTCTAATGATTAGTGACCCATACCACAGTTCCATATTCATATTGATTATTTACATTCTTTCCTGAGAAAAATATTTTCTCAGGCCTCTGCCTATTTTTATTTGTTTTAGATTTAAATTTACTTTTAAAATTGACTATATCTATGTATCCAGTATGATATATGATAGTCATATGAACTAATTAATTCACATATTGATTAGGTAGAATTAGTCACTCAAATATGTGTATGGTTATCATTTACATAGTGAGACACTTAAAATTCATCTATTCTGGAATCTTTCAAGACTATAATGTGCTATTACTAATTATAGTAACCATCCTATTCAATGGATCTCTTGAATATAATTCTGATTATTTAACTGTATTTTGGATCCACTGACAGACATGTTACTAATCTCTTCCCCAATCTGCTAACCAGAAACATAGTACCTACTTTTGTTGGATAATGTGTTTCATATTCAATGTATGAGGTCCATTCCTTGATATCTTCTTTATGTACTGCCTTATTTCCCTAAAGACAATGTTATCCAGGTGTACTTGTAAATTTATATTTAAACAACATTCATCAAAATAAAGACTCTCTCAGTCTCTCCAGTACCCCCATGTCTCCTTCTCTACATGTATACGTATGTTCCAGAAATATCTCAGTATCTCATTTATGCTAGGTCCTTTTATCACTTTTGTGGTGGAAATGTGGAGATAATAACTTGTTTCTATTTTGACATATGCAATATATATTTTAACAAAATAATATTTTTAAAATTTATCAATCATGACTACAATATGAGGAGTACAATATCCTTTCAACCTTAATAAATATGTTGAAACTTGATAGACTTCCATTTTTTGGAAGATGCATGGACATTTGAAAATTTAATAAAAATACACACACATAGGCACACACACACATATTTTACAGATAATTTGTACCTATTTCATTTTGAAACACAATGTGAAGGGAAAATGTATTCTTTATTGAGTCCTAGGACTGCAAATAAACTAGTTGTTATCTGTGTTGCTGCCTAATTCAATTGTTCTGTCAGTTGAGGAGTAAATAAAGTATGAGAGTGTAAGGATCAAAAATAAAAAAAAAAAGTAAATCTACATTTGTGAGCTATTTTGAAATGTAACTTGGAAAAATGTGTCAGACTCAGACTGACTGTCTGAGTTCAAAACCATTTTCTTCTGTTTATTGAGCATGTGAACTTGAGTAGTTTGTTGAATAACCTTTGTCTGTATCCACATCTGTAAAGCGATAATAACAACACTAATGTTTAATGCTGTGGATCAGTTGAGACTTAAGCTATTGAATTATGTGAAGGGTCAGAACGGTTCTTGGCATATGGTAAACAGTATAAATTTGAAGACTATTGCCCCCTTGGAGTTTAAAAGCTATATCAAGGATGTCTTCATAGAGTTATTATAATACAATAAGGATGGTGACCTTCAGAACTTCCAGAGATGGCTATAAAATCAGTGTAAATAAAAACGCTAAATGAGCCTAAGAAAGCTTCTATGTGTGGATGAACTTAAATACAAATAAACAAAGTAAATGCTTTCAACTTTGTACTTTGGAATATATTAAATATTTTTCTCACAGAAAATCATTTCCAATTCAGAACAATACTTTTGAAGTACAGTTCTCATGTCAACAAAATCACCATCAGCTCCTATTTAATGAGAAACTGAAGGGAGTGTGAGCAGGGCTTCATTGTAAACAGCATGAGTTTGATAAATTGTTTTTACACAGGATGGTGATGATCTAATTAGGAAATGGCACCAGAAATAACCCCTTAAACTCAGTTTCTGAAAAAAATCTGTAGCATAAATTTATTAGGAGAAGCAAGATTAATAACATCTTTTACTTAGTTCTTCCTAAGTTCATGAAACAAACACAGAGAATGCATACTAAAATAGCTATTGAGTCTGTCGTGAAGACTTGTTAAGTAAGAAAGCAAAGCAAAAATCCCTCTCAATAATTCCTCCAAATGATTGAGATATAATTGTGCTTTAATTGCTATGCATTTCATTTTGAAGCTTCCCTCAGTAGTGTGAAATATTTAGCTATGTGTGTGTTGATTTCAAGTACATATGTTCTCAGTGTGCCTACAGTTGAGTAGGTCCGTGTTTGAACTAAGATGTCTTCCTCAAGTGCTATCCACCTTATGTATTGAGACAAGGTTTCTCAGTATCCTAGAACTTTCCAGTTTGTTCACACTGCTGGGATTGGTTTCCTTTCCTCCACTTTCCCAGCAATAGGATGACTGGTGCCCACTACCAAGCAGCAAGTTTACATGAATGTTGAGGATCCAAATTAAAACCCTCGTGGTTGCCAAGCAAGTTCATTACTGACTGAAGCCCTCAACTCTGAGATTTTACTTTCTAGGCACTGTACTGGTGGGGATGCTTATCAATATCCTCACTTTAAAAAATTCAGGATTGGACGGTAGTTGGAGTTCAGTGTAAAGTGCTTTCTTACTATGTACAAAGTTCCAGATTTGACACAAGCACTTCAAAAATAAAGTACTTATTACTTCATTTAACACTTAAGTAAATTAACATTGTTACTGTGTCAGGGAGTCAGTGGAGTACACCTGAACAGTGTGGAATCAAGATATGTTTTCTTCTGCTATCTGCAAAAAAGTTCTGATACAAGTTAAAAAATGAAAATGTTTGTCTATTTTTAAAATCCCATGTTTCAAAATGTGCTTTATTTTATCCTAAACCTTTTATCACTATTATAAATTAATCATGTTTCAATTTTATTTCCAAAGTTCAATATTGCTTCCCACAGTTTCTGTGGGAAGTCAAACCAAGCAACAAACATCCTTTGCATTTGAAAAAAGTATGTAGAAAATTATTAAAAGTACGATTATAAATAACAATGTAATTTTCATTTATAAGTGAAAAACAAAATAATATCTAGTAAAAGTGATTACTCATGTTCAAACTTTTTAGGCAGAAAAAAAGTCTGCTTTCCATGGTATAATATTTAAAGAGCATTCCAAGATATACACATACATTACAGTGTGCTTAAAAACAGTATTAGCATGAATATTAGAGTTTTTCCAGATGGGTGATTCTGAAGAATCGTAGCCATTACATTTTAGAGCCCTTTGTCGTCTCTTTCTTCCAAATACTCTAGTGATATTAATGAAAGTTTCTGGTTTTGCCTGAAAAGCCTCTTAGAAGTGTGAATGGTCAATTGTCTCAAGAAATTGTACTTTCTTTTCTTCCTTTCCTTTTTAGGGGACATTTGTTTCATCAGTCAACAATTACTCTTCAGAGAAAGTATGAGAAAAAATAGGGTTCTTCAAATATAAGATATTTTCAAAACTCTACTTTTGAATACAATTTAAAATAATTGTTCAGTGCTTATTTTGAGTAATCTTAATTTTGTTGTAAACATGTAGGGGCAAATAGCTCGAACCATAAAGAACACTGTTAAAATTAGTTATTTATGGTGAGCATGTCACAGATCAGACTTACTAGTATGGGGTGAGATTACATAAGACACTGGGCAACCATTGTTTAAGAAAATATTGCCAGTTGATTAGTCTGGACTGCATACACAAGGGCAAATTTCCTTATGTGATCTCACCTTCTAAATATGCTAGGCACTGCATAGTATGGTCATGGAATGAGGGAACCAGAGCTGGGCCCTGTCTGTGAACCTTCTTATATTCTACCTCAGCTTTCAGTTAAGTTTGCATGAAAGCTGGAATCATGAACTTTGAGGATCAGAACAGGCGCAGATTGAATTTTTCTAAATTTTCTGTGCCTTATTAGTATGCAGATGCACACTCTACTAATTTATCATGATATGGTTTTGTTAAAGGGCATTGTCAAAAAGTTTGTATCTAATGAGAGTTCTGCAGTATACTTCAATATAAATCTAAAGTACACATTAAGTGGAAAACATAGGCACAACTTTGCTAATTTATATGCAGACTTCTACTCTAAATGTACAACATATATCCAAAAGCATTATTTAAAAATATTTTTCAAGTTAAAAACAATTATTGACATCTGGCTAGATATCTGTTCCCTTTTAATCATTTTTCAGTAATGATTCGTGAATATAAAAATATTCCTGTGATACATGTTACAAAAATATCTCTCTTGATATATATCCATCTGAAACAAAGTAAAACATACAGTTACTAAAGTTCATAATGAAAAGTCTTAGGGTGCACATTGTCCATAAATATGCAATGACTTTTGGGAACTTAAAAACACAAATGATTTCATAGAAAAATAATGCTCATGTAAAAGTAAATGAAAATAAAACAGGTTTTGCTTCTTATTTAAGTAAATTATAAGAAACATAATAAAAGCACTAATCACAGATTTATTTGTATTTAATTATTCTTTATGTATTTGGCCTGTATTTATGTCTGTGTGCCATGTATGTGCTCAGAGTCTGTGGGAGCCAGTAAACGACAAAGGATCCCGAGAAGAAAGTTTCTGGTTGTTGTGAGACATTATGTGGATGACAGGAATAGAACATGGGTCCTGGGGAAGGACAGCCATTGCTTTAAACTGCTGAGTCATTGCTCATGTCCCGAGAGCAATAATTACAAATATGAAAATATAAATTACATAATTCCAGCACTTTTCATCATTTACTACTTCTATATGACTAGATGAATTTTCTACTGTTTCTGAAACTTATTTTTTCATATGCACAATGTAAATGATGTCCCTCTTCATTATACACACAAAATGCACACTTTGACAGACCGTGTTTACAATTGTTGTTTGGTGATTTTGTCCTCTTTTACCCATACTATTGAGATTTTATCTTAAATTAGAATTTTGGGAAAAATACTGTACACACAAACATATACAAACAATATAATAAATATATTAATTTTCTATAAAAGTTATATATTAATTCATTTATTCTAAATGATATGTTTCCATGGAAACCTAACAAAACAATGCAACAGATTTTCTATTAACAAATATTGAAAATTTTCATATGTTTAGATATAACTTTCATATACGACAAGAAAATAACTGAGTCTTGCTTGTATTTTATTATAACTCCATGTTTTCAACTTAGTAGATAATTTTATTGATATACTAAAACTGTTCAGAGACAAACCATAAACAATCATGATTTATTAAGAGAAATTGCATCTACCAAAAAAGTAAATTCAAGTAACTCACAGCTAAGTATTCTCAATCCAAATATTTTATTTCATCATAATCATTTACCAAAGTACACGAGGAATCATGATACAACATGGAAAGAGTGATACATAGGGGAAAGTGAAAACTCTTCAGTGGAAGGTCCAGCCCTAGCTCCTTAAGGGTCAATTAATGAAAAATGGAAAGGGTTTCAATTAGGGTGAAGCATGTACTGAGTGTATGTTGCACTCTTCCACAGGAAGCCACTTACACAGGTCAACAGTTTGCTCACAAATGTTCCTAAAGGAACTCTTATTAGTCATCAGCTTTTGGCGTTGAAAGACAAAGTGAAGGTTCTTTTAAAAGTGTAGGCCACTTGGGAGAAGTTAGATCATTAGGGTGTCCTCCTCAGCTCTTAAAGAGAATGTCCTGATTCTAGCCTTTCTCTCTTTCCCTTCGCACTCTCTTGAAGTGAGCAATAGCTCCACCACACACTTCCCTGTAATATACTTTGCAACCACCAGCCCCAAGCAGCAGTACCAAGAGGCCACACTGAATCCCTCACACCACAGGCCAGCAGAATATTTCCTTATATTGAATTGTTTGTCACAGGATTTTGCCACATTTGACAGAAAGGTTGTATAACAGGTGTATCATTATTCAAAGATTTTCAGCAAGTGCTTCTCCCATTAACTTTTAAAACTTCATTTATTATTTGAAATTACAGTATTATTATATCATCCACCCCTTATCTTTCTCCTGTCTAAACCCTTCCACAAACCCTTTCTTGATTTCTTTCAACTTAATGTCCTCTATCTTTAATTATCTATTATATTCAGATGTGCATAGACACAGACCTTCCTAACTATGTAAGTACAACCTGCTCAGTATGTATATTGCTACTTAGATAGACGTTTTCAGGGCTTACCATTTGATATCAGATAATCAACTGATGTGCTCTTCCCTGGGAAAGATTATTTCTCCCCCTCTTAGCATTTCATAGTTGCTTGTAGTTCTTTGGGTTGGGTTGAGGACACTTGGGTTTCCCCAAATACTTTATCATGTCTGTTGTTGATGTCCATGTTCAGTTCTTGCTTAGTGAGTCATATTGGAATTCTTTGTGGCTATAGGCTTGAGATTCAAATAACACAGTCTCATATCAAACTTCCTGATCCTCTGACTCTTAGAACCTTTCAATGCTCTCTTCAGCAATGATCCCCAAGGTTTATTTGTAGGGTTGCATTTACAAATGTACCAATTGGTAATGGGCTACACAACTCTGATAACGTGGTTTGTCTGTGGGGATAGGGACAGATATTTTTAATGTAGTTAAGGATTATTGAGTTAGTAATGTTATGGTTGAATTGTTTATTATATACATGCATATATATTTAATTATACAAAATTGTTAATGAATAAGCTTTTCTGTGGGAGCCCACAAAGATTCCAACTTGTGCTTTGACTCAAGGTCAGAGAATCAGAGTTTATGATGCTCTCCAAGGCTACATAAAAGGGTGCAAAGGCATGTCTAACAGGCATCTTACACTTCAAGGCCTAATCACAAGATGCTTTGCCATGCGGCATGGTTACCAGGTGTTTTGAAGGGTCTACACTTAGTTGTACATTGTGCTTTGATCTTGAAAGGGGGAGGTCTTTGCTTCTCCCCTTGCTAGTGTATAAAATACCCACTAGAAATAAACTCAAAGCCAGGTGGTGGTGGCGGGAGGGGTGGGGTGGGGTGGGGTGGCACATGCCTTTATTCCCGGCACTCGGGAGGCAGAGGCAGGTAGATCTCTGTGAGTTCAAGGCCAGCCTGGGCTACAGAGTGAGTTCCAGGACAAGCTCCAAAGCTACACAGAGAAACCCTGTCCAGAAAAACCAAAAAAATAAAATAAAATAAATAAACGCAAGGCTGCTGCTGGATATTAACCCAGGGCCCTCCTGAAGCTATCCTGTGCCACTCTCTTTTTCCTTCATCTATATTTCTATCTAGCATTTCTCAATTCCTCACTCCCCTCTCCAAGGGCCCCTTTGGTAGGCCAGGGCTGGATCCCAACACTGGGCCCTGACACTTTTCACTGCATATTCTGATAGAATATTAATATTTGAAGAATTTACTGGTTTTTTTATTATTCTTATTGGCATTTTAAGATTAGAAAATGGAATAAAACAAGGTGAATTTTACCTGTTCATAATACATTAGCTTCAAATGTTCTGAATATGATGGATTAAAAGTTGTACTAGTAATGAAAATATTCTGCAATATATCAGTATGGCAAATGATATCTTTTCCATTGCCCACAGCCCTTCTTAGAAGTAATGAAGGTCCCAGAACTCGGGAGGCAGAGGCAGGCGGATCTCTGTGAGTTCGAGGCCAGCCTGGGCTACCAAGTGAGTTCCAGGAAAGGTGCAAGCTACACAGAGAAACCCTGTCTCGAAAAACCAAAAAAAAAGTAATGAAGGATCCTGTGTGTGTGTGTGTGTGTGTGTGTGTGTGTGTGTGTACAAGCATTAGAAAAGATATCAAAATCAAAAAGAATCACACAAAAATACCTCTTTCCAATTATGTCTCAAGAAATAGCAGCACAAATGAGCTCCTTTGCCAAGATTTAAGTAAGTTTTGCTTAATTGATTTTTATATTAGCAATGGCCTGAATTACTTTAAAACTCAAAGTTACTACTAATTATTAAAACTGTTGCCTGAATTTGAATTGAAATTAAAAATAGTACATCAAACTATGCCAAAAGCAACACACATTTTTATTAATATGAAAGATCTTCTATGAGAATGTTCATAACGCTTGTCCCTTGAGTACTGTATACTTAATGGAATCAATACTATTGAAATAGAAAGAAGGGCATTTGCCTTTAAATAGTGCAAGTGTTTTAAACACTCAATTATTTTATCCTTAAAACTGTGTCAGCTCAAAACTGTGAGCTGGACTAAAGTGATTGTGTTAAGTGCCAATTGTATTTAATTCACTAATAAAACATTTATGACTCCTTCCCTTCACAGCTGTGATAATGAAACTTGCCACAAAACTTGAGAAATTGTACATTTATAAAAACTATGGTTCATCTCTATATTCTATCATCTATTTATATCATATATCTATCAATATTTATCATGTATCATCTATCTATCTTTTATTTATCTATCAGTTTAAAGAATCCCATCATGGCTGGCTAAGAAATAATATATAACAAAGACAATATAGAGTTGCTAGTATACAGTATAATTAGGTATAAATATTTTGGAGAGCTTAATAAAAAATGAAGAAGAAACACATAATATAACCCAGAAATTCTCTAGAGTATATATCAAATTGGAGCATATATGACCATGCTCCAAAGTCCATGAATATTTACAGAAGAAATGTTCAGAACATTTGTCTATTGTAAATAGAATATTAAATAACCTTTACAAAATAATACTATACAAAAATAAAAATGTAGAAATAGTAGCTGCAACATGCTAAGACAACTTTAACAAGCATAATATATGCAAATGTGATTTTATAAATGTGAAATATAAAATAGTTGTTTTGATTAGTGGTATTAAAAACTGCTTCATGGGTTTGAACAGAAGGAAACCTTTTATTTCATATCTAGCAAGACCAGATTGTATAAAAAGTGCTTATTTTTTAACTGATTATTGTCTAGTAATCTGTTAACTTTGTGTTAATGAATTTAATGGTTCATGTGTGATTTAGGCATTTTTATCCATGTATCACACCACATTTATTAAATTATGTAGATATTAGAAAATATTATTGTGGAAAGAATTATTTGAAAAGAGAATAGAATCAAATTAGTCATAAAATGGTGTCCAGCATACTTGGATCCATTCACTTGTAATTCTACTTAGTATTAGCATAACATTGGAACACTATTTTAACCTTTCTGGATTGATATACACAGATAATTAAAATTGTATAATGTTGATATGAGTAGCCTGTGCTGTCACTGAAGGTTGTGATCGTTTCCTTGGCCCATGCAATAGTAGAGGACCATGTTGATAGCCATCGTCTGTACCGTCACTAGAGACCACACTGAGGTCTCTGGCTTGTGCTGACACTGGAGGCCATGTGGAAGTCCATGATCCATGTTTCTGCCGACATTAAAGGGCAAGGAAGCTACTTTTGCCATGGTATTGATGACTGAAGACTCACAGTTGAGAAAGAGCCTTTTGTGTTCAAAAGGCTTCTATGGCAATCTCTACTCCCATCCTTATCCCCCCAAAAGTAACAGCTGAGACAGAAAGTTATCAGAAAGAACTCTTACATATTGTTATAATGATGCTGAAATGTAACTCTCCAAAACTGAGGGCTCTAGTGGAGGTGTGGGTAGGGAAGGATTCAGTTTTCTTCAAGGATCTGGCCACCAGGAGTTTGACCATCCTCCAATGAGTATATGAGCAACACAAATTGGGCTTTTCTTCTTCTTCTCTTTTTCTTCAGAGGACAAAGTCAAAAGGTTGTGGAGATGGAACTGGGAAGATTGGGAAGTGAAGGTGATTGGGGTTCATGATGTGAAATTCCCAAATAATCAATAAAAATATTATGAAAAACCTGAACAATTTAAATTTAATACCTCAGAACTTCATTTTTTTTCTTTTTTTTTGAATTTATTTTATTTTATTTTACAATATAATTCAACTTTACATATCAGCCATAGATTCCCCCTTTCTCCCTCCTCCCGTCCCGCCCCCTCCCCCCGTCCCCCCCCCCCCCCCCCCACCCCCCATTTCCATCTCCTCAAGGGCAAAGACTCCCCCGAGGATTGAGATCGACCTGGTGGACTCAGCCCAGGCAGGTCTAGTCCCCTCCTCCCAGGCTGAGCCTAGGGTCTCTACTAAGCCCCAGGTTTCAAACAGTCAATTCATGTACTGAGCACAGGGCCCGGTCCAACTGCCTGTATGCCTCTTAAGCAGATCAAGCCAATCAACTGTCTCACCCTTTCAGAGGGCCTGATCCAGTTGGGGGCCCCTCAGCCATTGGTTCACAGTTCATGTGTTTCTATTCGTTTGGCCATTTGTCCCTGTATTCCATCCCTCCCTGGTCCCAACAACTCTTGCTCACATAAACCCTCCTCCTTCTTGCCAATTGGACTCCCGGAGCTCCACCCAGGGCCTGACCGTGGATATCTGCATCTAGTTCCCTCTGTCACTGGATGGGGTTTCAGAACTTCATTTTACAAATGAATCAATTATTGGGAACTGTAAAAGTATTACAATAGTAATGTTATCCATACTCTTTAAAGAAGTTCCCTTTTAAATGTGTTCAAACTATTGCCTATGAGAAAATAAGAAGGAAGGAGTACCCTCCTAAATTTCAGTTGGTATAACCTTTTGATTAGTTCAATGTTATCAAGAATTTCCACTAATACCAAAATGAATTTAATCTTCCAAAATGTGGACTGATATCTAATTACAATAACCTCTTCTTAGCCAAATAACGTTAATTCTCAACATTAATTACTATGAATAAATATCATTGTGAGTGGCAAATATTTATCATAAAGCTGTAAAAATAGTGCCCTTTAGTTTGTATCCCCAACAATTAACTTCTTCATAACTCCATGCATTTCAGGATAGTCTTACAATATATCTGCATTCTTGTTAAATTATATTTCTTCATTCTGCTCCTCTAAATATAAAGTTAGTTTGGGTTGCAGCATCTGTCATAGTATACTGTTGAGTTCAGGTATTATAGTTCTTAGAAGAATGTAAATCTTCATATTGTTTTTACTTTTTCACTCTAAATATAGCATACTTATTACATCATTTTGTTTGTGATGGATTTTAGCTTCCACAATGTCCATCACATAAATATCATCCCAGTAGCATTGCTGGTAGAAAGAAAGACAAAGCTTTCTATTTGTTAAAGAAGAATTAAGTTGGTAGCTTAACGGAAAAGAATACAAGAGTTTTCTGGCATGTAAGCCCAGTTAAGCAAATGAAGATGAAAATAAGATACAAAATTTGGTGCTGGGTGGTGATGGCACACGCCTTTAGTCCCCGCACTCCTCCTGGGCTACAGAGTGAGTTCCAGGAAAGGCACAAAGCTACACAGAGAAAACCTGTCTCAAAAAACCAAAAAAAAAAAAAAGAGAGAGAGAGAGAGAGAGAGAGAGAGAGAGAGAGAGAGAGAGAGAGACAAAATTTGTTTCCTGTGTTATAGTACAAAGATGCATTTCTTGTATCCGATGTGTTTTAAGTGACTTCACCTCAGTTAATTTTTATATCGAAGCAACCTATTTGTCAAGGCTTTTTTTCAACCCTCTACTCTAGCACTTGTAAAATGGATTTCCCACTGCTACTTAAGACATCCCTTAATTCCTAGTTATTTTACTTTCTAAATAAATGAATTGCTTTTATTTTGTTATCTAATACCGTAATTAAAAATAAATTCACTTAGTCCATAAATGTAATTTTACATAGTGAATTTATGAATATAAAACCAGTAAATCAAATTAGCAAATAGAAAGTGGAGTAACAATGCTAATATTTATAGAATGAACACATCCTTAGGGAATGATTCCTGACTATCATAGTCAGTTAAGGTGTATGAACTCCTTAGTGAATTCAGATCACCAAGTAAAATTCAATTTTAATAAAATTCTGCTGACTAAATTGATGTTTTCCTTAAATGTTCTCATAGTTTTCTTTATTCCTGATTGTTTCTACCATGCAGACAATGAAGTTGAATTGTTTATCCCCTTATCACTCTAATTCACTTTTCCATCCTTCAAATCTCCCCATAGCTCCTCCATCAAGTCTTCTTTTAATCTTTGTGTCTTTTACCAATAAAGCAGTAAGTATAGTCTATGCACCCAATATTTTTATACAAGGAAGGAGGCATCCATCCAAGCATGTCAATCCTACCAGTGGCTACATCCTCAAAATGGAGATATTCTCCTTCCCCCAACAACTATCAACTGTCAAGAGGTCCTCACTAAGTGAATCTAGAGACCATCTATAAGATGGTTTTGGATGGCCTTACTTTGTGCATGTATTGTTCTAGTAAACACAGCTGTTGAGAGTGTCAAAACCCTATTATACCCAGAAGGTAGTCTTTGGCAGGGTTCAACCCCATCCCCCTGTTCTTGCATTCTTTTCATCACCACTTCCTCTAAGTTCCCTGATCATAGGGCTAGAAAGTTGATTTAGCTGTCCCACTGAAGCACTCGGTTTCTTATTCTCTGTACTTTCTCCTGTTATGCTTCTCTATGTTGATTGCTCACTGATGAAAAAAGATTCTCTAAACAAAGTTGAGAACAGCCCAGACCTATTATTATTAACCAAAATATTTTAATGGGTAGATACATTTAGCAGAATAGCAATAGCAAGCTCTGTCCTAGGACCCATGACCTTCCAAGCCGTTGACTGGCATCATAGTGCTAAGTATGAGATTTTCTCTCCTGAAGCAATTCTGAATTTCAATCAGAAAACAGTTACTCTTTAACATTCATGCCAATATTTCATCAGTAGGCATGTTACTCTGGACGTATAGTGGTATTTTATTTGTACTAAAATGTGATTTTATTTGTATGTTAATAAATAAAGTTGCCTAGGGGTCAGAGCTATTAGCAAAGCCATAGCAAAAGCTGGGCGGTGGTGGTGCACGCCTTTAATCCCAGCACTTGGTAGACAGAGCTAGGTAGATCTCTGTGTGGTCAAGATACAGCCAGCATTGGAGACACACGCCTTTAATCTCAATACCAACCATAGAAGACCTGGAGTGACTTACAGATAGGCAGGGACGAAGACGGTCATGTGGTTGGGTTTACAACCAATAAGAAGGCAGAACAGAAAGTCTATTTAAAGACAAACACACAGGAAGTAGGTCTCTCTTGGCTGTAGAGGATCACTGGAGCAGGAAGGGTAAGGCTCTTAGCTCTGACCCCTTGGCTTTCTTCTCTGAATCGGCTCTGTGTTTCTTATTCAATAAGACGGTTGGTTACTTCTACATGGACGGGTCAATATTGCAACATACAGCATCCAGCACTGGGTAAAGTTTTTAACGTCACTGAGCAGTCAATACTACGAAAGCTGGCCAACAGGGAAGGAGTTTCCTAGTAGGTTTGAAAATATTTTCTTTGTGTCTGGCACTTAAACTGCATAGTTTCTTCAGCAATAGTCTTATCATGTACTTATGACAGATAATAAAAGGCAATGGCAACAATATGCATTGTTTTGGAGACCTCTGGGATTGTCTTGAACATCCTATTAATGCATTCTATAAATATCTTACATTCAAAGCAATATGGAGGCTCACAATCTGAGTAAGTTATTACTGATTTATTAGGCTTATTGGTGTTTTCAGCAAGTAAAATATATTTAAAATGGAATTAGTTAAATATTTGAAGTATTCTATGCTGGTATTAATTTACTATTATGTGATATATATTTATATAATTATATGAATAGTATTCCATGTATTATCTATGTTAATATATGTGAATTATTAATAAAATGAGTAGGGTAAGTCATCTACTAATGATACCCAGCATCAGTGTGAGGATTAAATATTTCTTTTTTCTTTCTTTTTTTTTTTTTGAGACAGGGTTTCTCTGTGTAGTTTTGGTGCCTGTCCAGGATCTTGCTCTGTAGACCAGGCTGGCCTCGAACTCACAGAGATCCACCTGATTCTGCCTCCCAAGTGCTGGGATTAAAGGCATGAGTCACCACCGCCGAGCAGGATAAAATATTTCAGATGAGTACAGTACTAATATAAAAACAATGAGGTAATTTATTATCCCCTTATTAAATGTTTAAGAACTAAAATTAAAAACAAGAGCAGTTAGAATAATTTGATTATATGTTATTTTTTTAAAAAATATTAAAATTATATATTTTTTCATACAGTATATCTGGTTATAGTTTCTCCTCCCTCTAGTCCTCCCAGTTACTCCCCACCTTCCATCCTACCTGGATATATACCCTTTATATCTCTCATTGGAAAACAGTCATGTAAATAATAAAGTAAGATACATAAGATAAAACAAAGCAAACATATCAGTATGAAATAAAACAAGCAGACAGAAGAAAAAGAGCCAAAGAATAAGCACAAGAAACATAAAGACATATATTCTCAGACATAGGAATCCCTTAAAAACACAAAACTCGAAGCCATAATATATACAAATTACCTGTAAGCTAAAAGACAAAAAGAAAAAAGGAAAAACAAAAAAAAAAAAAAAAAAGCTCAACTCAACATTATGAAACAAAGAGCCTCCAAAGATAGCTTCAAGTTTGCATGTTGTTTTTGTTGTTGTTGTTATTGTTGTTGTTGGCCATCTACTGCTGGGCACGGAGCATACCCTTCCTTGGAGAAAACTAGTTCTTCACTTACAAGTAGATAACAAAAATGGATAGCAATGGGAGCTTTATATGCTATTTCTTATCCTTTCTTAAAAGTTTCAACATTTAAAACCATAAATTTGTCTATGAATGAAATGGAAAATTTTGTTTTTATTTATAAGGAAAGTTCAGAGTGTGTGGTTTTTCTCCGGGTCACTGTTAATTCATGCTAAAGATATACCTGTTAATATACAACATCTCAGTAAATAGTAAACATTATTATTTGTCAAGATTTGTCACTAAGGAAGATATGTGAGTCAGCCTGACCCAGGACATTCCAGCTGGATCTTCTCTGGAAGACTGTAGATGTGACTAGTTAATTGAAGAACTAGCCTTGCCAGAGTAGGCTTAAGCCTTAATCCAACATGAAGTTGTTGTCATGAAGAGAGAGATACAGAGGCAGCACGAGAACACAAAGACGGAGTTGAAATTAAGAATCAGAAATCAAAGAACACCAAAAATTTCCAGGTTTCACCAAGAAATAGAATATGGAAGAGACTCTCTTCAAATCCACAAAAGGAAATATATTAAATCAGACTTTGAAATTTCAGGACTTGGAGATAAGGCATTTTGGTTATATTAAGCAGCTTGGCTTGGGATTTGTTATAATTGTTATAAAAATATAATTATTATAATTATAGAACAAAATCAGGAAATTACAAATAATGATTTTTGTTTATGAAAATATACATATAATTGCCTTCCATCAGTTAGTTTTTATGATTTTTTAAAAAACAAGATCTTTTTACTAAAATGCTTTTATTCATACATTTAGTCTGTGTGTGTGTGTGTGTGTGTGTGTGTGTGTGTGTATGTGTGTGTGTGTGTGTGTGTGTTCTTACATGCATGAGAGCTCCTTCTCACTAAAGAGCTTCAGGTTAACACAATAAAATGTTAAAAGTTCTCTAGCCTATTGTCATGCTCAGAGTCAAATTTTCTACAGTTGGTTGTGTTGCTCTGTATAATTATCAGTGCTACAACTGCAGTCACTTTGGTATTGTCAAAGTCACTCATGGATGGCTTCTGAGTAAGTAACCTGTGAGCTGATCAGTGCTATTAATTAAATTCCATGGAAATTTCTGTGAGAATATTTTCAGCCACATTTTAGCATGTCATCTAATTTCTTCATTCATGTTGAAATTCATGCCAAGGGACTGATGCCATCAAAAGGGTCTGTGATGCTTTAATTCCCCACTTAGCCTTGAATTCAGAGCTGAATCATCCGAGATCTCCAATTTAGATATTTTCTAAACTTTAAACGTAGGAATCATGGCAGGCAGATGTGCTTCTACATCTAGAGAAGTTTATATTTTCTGAAACAAATGTCCCAAATAGAAGGCAAGATTATTCTGCATAAAACAACAAGAGTACTCTGATTATAAAACAATAGTGCTATGTGTGGGATACAAAAGTAGTGTTTAGTATAGTGTTTTGGCGTATGAATTCTTGCATCATGCTACTTGAGTGCACATTCTCTTTCCATCACTCACTTAGTAGTTGCTTGACCTTAACAAATGTCTCCATTGTTTTGAGCTTTATTTCCTTATCTGTGTAATGGGAATAACACTACTTAATTATGTGACTACAGTGTGCTGTGGGATGTTTTGTATGCTGTGATTATGTGCGGCTCTGATTAGTTGACAAATAAAACGCTGATTGGTCAGTAGCCAGGCAGGAAGTATAGGTGTGATAAACAGACAAGGAGAATTCTGGGAAGAGGAAGGCTAAGTCAGGAGTCACCAGTCAGACACAGAGGAAGCAAGATGTGAAGGCAGAACTGAAAAAAAGTACCAAGCCAAGTGGCTAAACATAAATAAGAATTATGGGTTAATTTAAGTGTAAGAACTAGTAAATAGTTAGCCTGAGCAAATGGCCGAGCAGTTTTTTTTTTTTCATTTTTCTTTATTAAGAAATTTTCTACTCACTCCACATGCTATCCACAGATCCCCATTCCTCCCTCCTCCCACCCCCTAGCCCTCTTTGCTAAGCTACCCTGCATCCCCATATCCCCCAAATTGAGGTCTCCTATGGGGAGTCAGCAGAGTCCAGCACACTGAGCCTAGGCAGGTCCAAGCCCCTTCCTAACGCACCAAGGCTGTGCAAGGTGTCACACCACAGGCACCAGGTTCTGGAAGCCTGCCCATAGACCAGGGACAGATCCCAATCCCCCTGCCTGGGTGCCCCCCAAACAGTTTGAGTCAAACAACTGTCTTCCATGTCCAGAGGGCCTAGTCCAGTCCCATGGGGGCTCCACAGCTACCAGTCCACAGTTCATGGGCTTCCACTAGTGTGGCCAGTCATCTCTGCACGTCCTCCCATCATGATCTCAACATCCCTCGCCTGCAGTATCTTTCATCTCTCTCATCAATTGGATTTCTGGAGCTCAGCCTGGTGCCTGGCCATGGATCTCTTTATCTGCCTCCATCAGTCACTGGACAAAGGCTCTATGATGACAGCTAGGTTATTTGCTTGGCTGGTCACCAGATTAGACCGGTCCAGGTACCCTCTGGACCAATGCCAGCAGACCAAGGTGGGGTCAACCTTGTGGATTCCTGAGAGCCTCGCCAGCACCCTGCTTCTTCCTATTCCCATGATGTCCTCATCTATCATGGTATCTTCCTCCTTGCCCTCCCACTCTGTCCCCGTTCCAGCTTGACCCTCCCATTTCCCTATGTTCTCATCCCCCACTCCTCGCCCTCTGCCACCCCCACACACCCAGTCCACTCATGTAGATCTCATTCACTTCTCCTTCACGGAGTCATCCATGTGTCCCTCCTAGGGTCTTTCCCTGTTAGCTAGCCTCTCTGCAGTTGTGGGTTGCAGTCTGGCCATCCCTTCCCTCACATTTAGTATCCACTTATGAGTGAATACATACTATGTTTGTCCTTCTGAGTCTGGGTTACCTCACTCAAGATGATATTCTCTAGTTCCATCCATTTGCCTGCAAATTTCATGATATTGTTTTTTACTGCTGAGTAGTTCTCCATTGTGTATACGTGCTATATTTTCTTTATCCATTCTTCAGTTGAGGGGCATCTAGGTTGTTTCCAGGTTCTTGCTATTACGAATAATGCTGATATGATCATATTTGAGCATGTGTCCTTGTGGTAAAATTGAGCATTCCTTGGGTATATGCCCAAGAGTGGTATAACTGGGTCTTGAGGAAGATTGATTCCCAATTTTCTGAGAAACCGCCATACTGATTTCCAGAGTGGCTGTACAAGTTTGCATTCCCACCAACAGTGGAGGAGTGTTCCCCTTGCTCCACATCCTTTCCAACATAAGCTGTCTTCAGTGTTTTTGATCTTAGCCACTCTGACAGGTGTAAGATGGTATCTCAGAGTGGTTTTGATTTGCATTTCCCTGATGACTAAGGATGTTGAGCAATTCCTTAAATGCCTTTCAGCCATTTGAGATTCTTCTTTTGAGAATTCTCTGTTAAGCTCTGTAGCCCATTTTTTAATTGGATTGTTCAGTATTTTGATGTCTAGCTTTTTGAGTTCTTTATATATTTTGGAGATCAGTCCTCTGTCAGATGTGGGGTTGGTGAAGATCTTTTCCCATTCTGTAGGCTGTCATTTGGTCTTATTGACCATGTCCTTTGCTCTACAAAAGCTTCTCAGTTTCAGGAGTCCCATTTATTAATAGTGGATCTCAGTGTCTGTGCTACTGGTATTATATTTAGGAAGTGGTCTCCTGTGCCAATTCGTTCCAGACTACTTCCTACTTTCTCGTCTATTGTTCAGTGTAACTGGATTTATGTTGAGGTCTTTGATCTACTTGGACTTGAGTTTTGTGCATGGCAACAGATATGGATCGATTTGCAATCTTCTCCATGTTGACATACAGTTATACCAGCACCATGTGTTGAAGATGCTGAGCAGTTTTAATTAATAAAAGCCTCTGTGTGTTTACTTGGGTCTGAGCAGCTGCAGGACCCTGGGGCCGCAGGATCCGGGCTGGACCAGGAAAATTTCACCTACAGCAGTGGTGCTCAGCATGTATTTTATCTGCCCTGATTCCCAGTTCCCAAGAAGCTGGAAGGCAAAATGAGTTTTCTGCAATATAGTATGACTGTAACTGCCTTCTAGCTTCTTTTGTTGTTTTTGTTCCTACTGTAATGCTTATGTGTGATTTTTCCTAACTGTGGATCCTTGCCATGCTGAGTAGAAGATCCAAAATGAACTAAGGAGAACAAAATAGACAATTCCACACTGTTGGCATCTTTCAGCTTTCCACACAGTGTTATAGGTTATAGCACCTAGACTCTGTTCCTCCAAATGAAGCACTCTTAGCAGCTAAGGTTAATCTACCTGCAGCCTTCTAATATAACAATCCATTCATTTGAAGGAGGCTCATACATCCATTCAGAAAACCATGTTAATCAAAGTTTCAATGTAATAACTTGAACTCCTAATAGATTTTTTTCATGAGAAAATTGTGCACCTCTTTGTATCTATCATTTGGGGGCAATTTCTTCATAGAGAAGCTTATTCTTCATAGCAATACTCACTATAAAAACACTAATTAAGTTCTGCTTAAGGCAAGGCTTACTTTTTGCTATTGTTGTTGGTTGCTTTCTTGAGTTAAGAGTCTGTTGTTAGAATAGGCTGACTTGAAATTCAGGGTAATCCTACTGCCCACACTTCCTGATTGTTGGAATTCCAGATGTGTGTTACCATGTACTAAGGGAAGAGAAGCCAATTGACTCAGCTATTTTCTTTCTTTCTTGAAGTATAGTCTAGGCAGCAGTGGCTAGAGCACATAGTCATATTTTACTGAATCACAAATTTTAAGTATGGTGTCACTGAGACATGTTTTGATATAAATTCATGCTATATAAGACTGTCTACACCTTTTCCTCATGCTTATCATTTTCTGTTTCTATGTCCAAAGGACTTATTCATTTTTCTAAATTCTGATTTTATTGGATTATACATTTTGATCATTTGACTACTTACATAATGTTCATAACTCAATATATTTATTAATAACAAATTTTAACATAAGGCCTGCCTAATTGCTCCATTCTTTTTTCCATTTGAGGGTCATAGCAAGTCAGAGTTTCATTATCCATGTTTAATCTTTATTTTCTTCTCTTCAATAACTTTTATTACATATTTTTATTTTTAGCTTTAAATTTTTCACCTTACTCCTATATTTTGAAAAGTATGACCATTGTTTTAATTCACTTTAAGGTTCACACTGGCTTAATTTTAATATTTAAATTTTACTTTTCCTCAAATTATTTAGTTCCTATCACCTCACTTTAGGTGATTTTTCATTTTTCTTGTATTGGTAAAAAAGAATTTTAATCTGAAATATGTATGTTACAAAAAAATTATACTACAAAATCAAACATTTTGGTCATTGAGTGACATAACCCTACAGTGAAAGATTAGACCCTGCCCCATCTGATAATTGACAATCAAAACATGAAGTTTGTAAAACATGGTACAACATTATATTTAAGCTATGAGCATAAAGTGTGTCCACCACATACATCTTCTGATTATATTCTAGTGTCATTAATTACCAGTATATTAAATATTGTTTGTAAAAACATTCAAATTTCTAAAATTTATTGTTTACAGGTATTCTGATAAATAAAACTCCAATAGAATTTCATTTTTCTGTCTTCTATAAACATCTAAATATCTCAATTTACCTTGAAATTTAAGTTATGATACTTTCATATTTTGATATATAAATATACTCTTAATTTGTTTTCAATTCTTATTTCTCACAATCATTTTAGATATTTTAAGGTTAACACTACATAGTATTTTAAGAATTGTGGGGGTTGAGGATTTAGCTCAGTGGTAGAGCGATTGCCTAGCAAGCGCAAGGCCCTGGGTTTGGTCCTCAGCTCTGAAAAAAAGAAGACAAAACAACAAAAAAAACAATTGTGTTGGCATGTTTCTAAGTGTATATTTAATTAATTGCAATAATCTTTGGGGAAAGACTTGATTAAGTTAATTCTTTGAATTAAAAGCCTCTTTTTCTTCTCTTGTTCTTGAGCTAATAATTGATTTTTTTTAATTTATTGGGCTGTATAAGTCAGGGTTCTTGAAAGAAATAGAACCTATAGAATGATTGAAAATACAGTAGTTAGAGATACAGCTGTTTTCATTTGATGAGGAAGTTCTATATTATTACAGCAAAATTGAGAATCTTTAGTTCACATTGGGAAGCTAAAAAATGTGTCCTGATGTCAGTAACACATTATGGAAGCAGTGAGAAAAAGAGTAGGTGCCCTTACTAGCAGAGATTGGAGGCAGGCAGGCAGGTGGGTGGGCTGACAGACAGACTTAGAAATCTTTATATCTGCATAGATTCTATAGGAAGCTACATATGCTGGAATTCATGTGTGTTTGGTGGTGGCTGGGGTGGGGGATGGAGCTTCATTCCACTTTAGTGAGTTTCAAAAATACCTTCAGCCTTCACAGAAGATCTCAGAAGCATGTCCCATAGATAATCCCTCACTTAACGATATTGACATACACGATTTACCATCACCTGAAGTTAACCTTGTATTTGAACTCTCAAGTTAAACAACTTCAAAAGTTAATTACTAAATAAAGGAGTTGTCGTTTAGCTTTAGACACTAAAACTAGAGTGAGATAAGTTTTGTCTGTCATGTGAGCTTCCTCAATATATCTCGTTGGTATTTTTAACGAATGAAACAGATT
Source organism: Peromyscus attwateri (assembly GCA_902168425.1). Taxonomy (NCBI): domain Eukaryota; kingdom Metazoa; phylum Chordata; class Mammalia; order Rodentia; family Cricetidae; genus Peromyscus; species Peromyscus attwateri. The sequence goes on along the minus strand of CABHPP010073266.1, from coordinate 2,395 downwards.
CCAAACAGAACTGGATTATAGCAGTGCATGTCGAGGATTTCTCTGTCCTGAAATGGGAGTTTGGAGAAGATAAAGCTACATGGAAAATACCTATGTAGAAGCTTATGGAAGATGACTATTGAGCTCTTAGCCAAGGATTGTCTGAAGACTCACAGAGGCCTTGGTGAACTACGGCAGTTGGTGATTGTAATTGATAGTCTTTGGACTTGTGGAAAACACCAGAGAGAGTTGAGCCAGTGGAGACAAAAGTTGGAGTTTAATCCTGCAAAGGTCATATTTGGAGATAAGGCAAATCACTACTGAGGCTTACAAACTAGAACTAAAGACAGGGGTAACCCTATAAAAGGCTTAATAAGTACCTTCCAGATTTGTGAGTATCTCCCTGTAATCTAATTGTCTATTGTTCATGGATACTCTTGAATCTGTTAGGCTGGAAAATAAAAACAGCATGTAAAAATTAGCTAGTTATAATTTTGAGGTTTAAAATAAAATTACTAAATAGTAAATTCTTAATTTATAATGTATATAAATATAAATTCATGCTTAGCTTTCAAAAATATGTATTGATCTATATTTTACAATATTATGTAATGTCTACAGGATATTAACAAAAATTAAACATTAAGAATTTCCTATACAGTGTCTTTTAAATAGTTTTGAGGATGGAAAATATTTAAAGTTGAGGTTTATCCTTTTTTACAAAAAAAATCATAGTTAATAAAATACAAATAATTGTACTGGTATAATTCAGTTATTACCACATTAGCAGGACCATATTTTTCAAATATGTCACTAGAAATTGCATATTATGAAGCATATTTTATACCTCTTTCAATTTTCTCTGATCACAGAACACTGAGCAATAACCGCAATTTATATATTCAGAGAATAGCTTAAGGTTACAATAAGAGCATTACATGCATTTTCAGAAATTTCACATTACTTTCTATGATATTCTAGTTCAATGCCTTAATAACTGCTAAAATGAAGGGAACATACACTGTCTCAAATCTCACTTATTATCTAAGGGTTTCTAATAAAAGCTAACGAAATCTTCTTTCCAAAGGCAATTTTTACTACTCCAAAATTGTCACTTCATAGCAAAACCTGGGCAAAATAAACATATTGGCTATTGGGTGAGGATCAGCACTATAATTATATACAAATTGATGTGGCTTTATATTAATAAAAAAGTCTTTCAATGGCAATATGCATCAACTATTAAATTGTTATTGCCAACTATGATACTGTTAATATCCAAGGACAGAACTAATATTCAATTAAACCAATATTTATTCCTCTGTTAATGCAAATTACAATCATCTAGGTCATTTCCTTCTCTGTGGTGACAATAAGCAAGTTAATCTTCACAATTCAAGTACAATGAACATAACTTGTATCTTACATGGTTGTCTTATTACTGAGAAATTTTTTCTAATTTACAAATAAGCTAATAAAATGTTCTTGACTGTTTGACAATATTCTCTTCTTTCAAGCTAATATGTTGAATAAGGTCTTTTTGTACTTTCCTGGTGTCAGTGGATACTTACACCATGTTTTATACTCATATTTGAAGATTCAGAGCGAGGAACTGCAAACAAGAGAAAATGTGGCATTTGTCTTTCTGAGTTTGAGTTACCTTATTCATTACAATATTTTCTAGGTCATCACATTTATCCCAAATATGTTACTATTTCATTTTGTTTACAGGAGAATAGCATACCATTTTGTATACTATTTGTATACTCCATTTGTATACCACTTGTATACTCCATTTTCATTATCCATTCAACTATTGAAGGACATTTCAGTGGTTTCTACTTATAGATATTTTCAAGAAGGTGGCAAGGAACAGTGCTGAGCAAATTTGCAGAGTAAGGAGCTGAGTACTTTGGGCATATGCCAAGGAATGGTATAGCTGTATCACATGGCAGATTGTTTATAGCTTTTGAGGCTTCTGTAATACTAATTTTAGAGTGGCTGCACTAATTCGCATTCCTATCAACAGTGAATGAGTGTTCTTCTTTCTCTACATCCTCTCCAGCACTTTTTTGTCAGTAGTTTTGTTGATCTAAATCATTCTGACAAGGGTGAAATGAAATCTCAAATTTGTTTTAATTTCATTTCCTTAATTACTAAAGATGATGGACACTTTGGGGTGTATTTGCTAAGTATTTTTGTTTCTTCTAATGGAAACTCCTTGAGTACATCCCTAGCCTATTTTTAATTGGTTCACTTGTTTCTTTGTCCATTTTTTTAGTTCTTTGTATATTATAAATATTAATCCCCTGTCAGCTGTATAGCTGGAAAATACTCCTTCCATTCTTTGCATTTCTTTTTCACTCAGTTGGTCTTTATTTATACAGAAGCTTTCTATTTTTTTTTTTTTTTTTTT
>CABHPP010073265.1:0-26388 GCA_902168425.1 Peromyscus attwateri | reverse complement strand
CCTGGCTACTGGCCAATCAGCTTTTTATTTATCGATCAATCATAGCAACATATATTTACAGTTTACAGGACATCCCACAGCAATGTGGTGTTGTCTTTGATTCACTATTTTCCCTGGCAACTCCAAAGACTTCCATTTGGTGTTTTCATCCATAATAGCCCTAACTCCACAGATTAGGGAATCAATGTGGGAATTTTGCCAACTTCTAAGTGTTTCCCAATTACACATTCTGAAACAGGAGAAATAACTGCAGGATGATTTCAGGGACTCACTGGACCTACTGTGAGTTGGACATCACCCAAAACTCCATTAATCACCTGACCTCCATAGGCCCCTACTTTAACTGGAGGGCTTCAGTGCATCTTTGAGTCTCCTGGAATCAGTCTCAATTGTGAACCAGCATCCAACAGACTCCAGAATGTCTGAATGGATGGAAAGACTTCTATCTCAACAATGGCTGTCTCTCAATGGAAAGGCTAAGAATCCAGTAGTTGTTCAGTCCATGAGGATAGATGTCTCAGGTGGTCTTCAGATTCCTGAAGAAGGCTCTAATATTGACATGAATTTGCCAGAGAGAGTGAGGGCAAGCAGGAAAGAGCAAGAGCTTCCATCTTCCATGCCCTTTATACAGGCTGCCACCAGAGGTGTGGCCCAGATTTAAGGCGGATTTTCCTACCTAAAAGATACAAATTTAGGGTGGGTCTTCCCACTTCAAGTAATTCAATTAAGAAAAATCCTTCACAGGTGTATCCAGCTGCTTGAATTTTAGATGAGTCAAGTTAACAACCAAGAATAGCTATCAAACTACTTATTCTTTGACAATTTCGTACATATATACACTGTATTTTGAGCATACCTTCAGCCAATTACCCTCTTCTACTCCTCCTGAACACTTCCCCTTCCCCGTCCATTCCCCCTTCCCTTCCCAACTATTACAGTCCTCTCTATCTCCCATCTCTTTTCATTTTTTTCCTTTTATACAAAATACATTTTTCTCACATAATATATCCTAATTACAAAAATCTTAAAGATTTTTTTACCATGCCTTCCAAGATGGTCCCAGAGGCTTTGGAGCAAGGAATAAGATGCAGATGTTCCATTTAGGACTGGCACTTTACACTCAATTATCCTCTGTATTTTGACCAGTTGTGGGTCTTTGTAGTAACCTCTGTCCACTACAATAAGAAGTTTCTGTGATGTGAGGCAAGAACTGCACCCATCTATGGTATAAGGTGAAAATATAAACATGACTAACTACGATAATAAGTCCATGCCAAGAGTGTTCAGTGAGAATGCATGGAGTTGGCTGCAGGAGTCTGGAGTCCCTACCTGGAGGGAAGCAAGAAGGTAACGCAAGACATGTGGTCCTCAGGCAGGTCATGAGGTTGGGGAGGATTCTTCGTGTGGGTCCTGGTCTCTTACCTGGAGAGGGGCTGCACTTGGGTTCTGGGGATGAGTGAAGTTGCTAGCACAATTCTAGGGTCCCTGCCTAAAGATGGAGCCAAGAGCATGTGCCTCTAGAAGGCACTCTTGTGTTCATGTAACAAAATATTAGTAGTAGCTTCTTCCCTTGGGACTATGGCTTTTCCAGGCAGGAATTACAGTACCAAAGAGGAATTCCTTCTTGTGGAGCAGGCTTTAAATTTAATTTTAAAAAATTATGACTTAATGCCACTATGTCACCTAAGGGCTGCCAGGGTTCACAGCTGGCTAAGACTAGTCATGATTTTTCTCCCTGAACAGCCTTCACAGGACCTTCCTGCCATACCATCCTGAATGCTCCTGATCATGTCAGTTAATTTTTAATACTCATTTCATTTTAATTACTCCATACCTCATTACCCTACATCCTCATCTTCCCAGCCCTCTCCCCGTTCAAATCTTTCTGCATCCAACTTACCGTCTCCTCTCCTTCATTTTATCTATGTGCTATTTTAACTATGTGCTACCAATGACTTCCTTTAAGGCAAGACACCTCTGGAACTGTCATCCCTATTCCAGTGTCCTGGCTTTGAGAGGAACTCCAATTAAACACCCACAATTAAAGAGTCAAGTCTAGGATCTGAATAGAAGAGAGAACATTGAGCATTTTTGTTTCTGAAGGCAATTTGCCTCATTTAGTATATTTTTTTGTTTCATTTTTTTCTTTAAGGGTGAATAAAATTCCACTGTGTATTTGTCACATTTCCATTCTTTATTAATCTGGACATCTGGGCTGATTCTATTTCCTGTCTATTGTGAATATAGTGACAATAGACATTGATATGCTAAAGTAAATATCTCTGTATTAAGATATAGAGTCATAGCCCGGCAGTGGTGGCGCTCGCCTTTAATCCTCGGAGGCAGAGACAGGCGGATCTCTGTGAGTTCCAGGCCAGCCTTGGCTATAGAGTGAGTTCCAGGAAAGGTGCAAAGCTGCACAGAGAAACCCTGTCTCGAAAAACCAAAAAAAAAAAAAAAAGATATAGAGTCATTTGGGTATATGCCAAGGACTGGTACAGCTGAGCCATGTAGTAGATTCACTTACAGTCTTTGGGAAAACCTCCAGATTGCTTTCCAAAGTGAGTGTAGCAGTTTGCATTCCCACTGACAGTGTATAAGGTTCTCTTTTGCCCATATCCATGCCAACATTTGTTATCATCAGTACCCTTGAATCAGATATAATCTTAGACTAGTTTTAGTCTGCATTTCCCCTGATGGCTAAGAATGTTGACTACTTTTTTAATGTTTCCTAACCATTTGTGATTCTTCTGTTGAGAACTTCCTGCTCAGTCTAAAATCCCATTTTTCAGTCCGGTTGTTTTCTTTGCATTTAGTTTTGTGAATTTCTTGTATATTCTAGTTATTAATCCTGTATCAGATATATAACTAGCTGGAAAAGATTTTTTTTCCCATTCCATTCGCTCCCTTAACAGTCCCCTTTGCTGTAGAGAAGCTTTTTAGTTTGATGAGATTCCATGTGTCAAGCATTGATCTTACTTCCCATGTTTCTGGAATCCTATTTAGAAAATCATTACCTATATTTATGTTGCAATCAAGGCTACAGTGAAATCACTAGCTAGACCCCTCCACGGGTGGAAAGGAAAAGTTTATTCAAACTGCCAGGGCTACCTCTTGGGATTCAGAGAGAAAAGAAAATGATAGGGAGCTTCTTGACAGTTATAAGGGGTTATGTTGCAGCAGGAGGTAGGCGAGTTAGCTGGAACAGCCTGAGAACTAGCATGGGGCTTTGATCTGTTGAAGGCTTTAAGTTAAAAGGAAACTAGATGCCCATTCTGGAGGTAGTTGGCTGTAGGGGACAGATAAGGGAAGTAACGACTTTTCCGGACCAATAGAAACCCACTTGTCAAGGTTTCTGAGAAATGCTGGTTTTAGGCAGCCATCCTTCTCTTTACCTGGTGAGAGTCCAGCCCAAACTGAGCCCACACTGTCATTTAGGACATTGCCATGGCACTGCCGTTTCTGGGGGTTGGGAGCCCACTTTGGGACCTAGCATATATATTGTAATCCCTATTTTTGCCTTTAACAATTTTGAGGTATCTGGACTTTATAAGATCTTTAATTCATGTACAGAATTAAGTCTTGTGCAGGGCAAGATAATATGATTGTAGTCTCATTCTACCTGTTAATGTCCAGGTTTCTAGCACCATTCATTGAAGATGCTCTCTGTCCTTTAATGTATATTTTTGGATTCTTTGAAAAATAAAATAAAATAAACCCAAAAAAACAGAAAATAAACAAACAAAAAAAAAACAAGTAGTCACAATTATTTGTACATATATCTGGTTCCTCTATTAGATTTCACTGATCTATGTGTTTATTTATTTATTTTTTTGCCAATATCATGCTGTTTTTATTCCGGTGGCTCTGTGCATATAACTTAAAATCAGGTACAGTGCTACCTGACATAATACTGTTTTTGCAAATGACTGTGTTAGCTATTGTTGGTCTTTTTTTTTTTTTGCATCCATACATGTGTTAAGAGGTGTGTGTGTGTGTGTGTGTGTGTGTGTGTGTGTGTGTGTGTGTCTATGAAGTATGTCCCTGGGATCTTGATTGTGATTTCTTTGAATATATAGATTGCTTTTGGTAGAATGGCCATTTTCACTGTTTTGAATCTTCCCATCCATGAGTAAGGAAGGATTTTCCCCTTCTTAGTGTCTTCCCCAATTTCTCTCTTCGGTGTCTTAAAGCTTTGTTATGGAAGTTGTTTATAAAAGTTTGTTATAGAAAGCTTTTTCACCAGACTTTCTTTGTACCACCAGCCCACAAATAATGACACAGAGACTTATTATTCATTATGAAAGCTTAGGCTTGTTTCCAACCAGCTCTTATAACTTAATTAACCCATAGTTTTTAATCTATGTTCTGCCACGTGGCTCTTTACCTTTCTTCCACACAGCATGTCCAACTTGCTGTGAGTCTGCTGGCAAAATCCGCATACCTAGATTCCTCCTCCCAGTACCTCTGTCTGCCTGGAAGTCCTGCTTATCCTCTCCTGCCTAGCTATTGGCCATTCAGCTTTTTATAAAACCGATCAGCAGGCACTTTAGTCAAAGACATATCTTTACAGTGTACAAAAAGATCATCCTACAACAAGAAGTCTTTCATTTCCTTTGTTAGATTTATTACCAGGTATTTAATTGTTTTAGTGGCTATTTTGAATGGGATTGTTTCACTGATTTCTTTTTCAGTACACTATCATTAATATGAAGGAAGGCTACTGATTTTTGTGTGTTAATTTTGTATTCTTCCTTTTCTGAAGCTGTTTTTTTAGTTCTCAGAGACTTTTGATAGAATCCTTAGGGTCTCGTATGTAAAAGATCATGTTGTCTACAAACGGAAGGACTTTGACTTCTCTTCTTATTTATATCCCTTTTATTTCCTCCTTCTGTTTTATTGTTCCAGATAAGACTTTAAGCCCTATATTGAGTAGGAACGAAGAGAATATGCATCCTTGTCTTATTTCTGATCTTAGTGGGAATGCTTTGAAGTTTTCTCCACATAGCATGATGTTGGCTACAGGTTTTTGATACACAACATTTATTATGTTAAAGCTAATGTGCCATTCACTGCCAAGGTGTAAAAATGAATAAGACAGCATCCCCTGTCATATGCTGATCTATGTTGAATTACTTATGCTTTATTTAAATTATCTCACTCAATGTTTATAATCTTTGTGGCTGTTGATCAATCAGCAACAAAATATTCCTCTAGTAGAAAATGTGTGTGTGCATGCGTGTGTATAGACATGCTTTATGTATCTATATAAAATATAGCAACTATGTATAAGAGAAAACATGTATCTGTCTTTCTGACAGTGGCTTAATTTGCTTGATATGATTATCTTCAGTTGTCTCTATTTTCCTACACATCACATAACTTTGTTCTTCTTTATGGCTAAAAAAAAATCCATTGTGCATATTTCCTACATTTTCTTTATACATTCTTCTGTTGTTAGACACCTAGGTTAGTTCTGTGTGCTAGCTATTGTGAACACGGCTGAAGTACACACTGATGTGCAGTGTCTCTGTGATATGTTGCCTTTGAGTTTCAGCTAAATACCCAGGAATAGTACATCTGGGTCACTGGTAGATCTATATTTAATTTTATGAGAAACCACCATACTGATTGCCGCAGTGACTGGACTAGTTTACATCCCCACCAGCATTAAGTAAGGCTTCTCGTTTCTCTATGTCCTTTACAACATTGACTGTTATTTGGTTTCATATTGACTGCAATTCTGACTGGGGAGAGACAGAGAATCAAGGTGTTTTGTGTGTGTGTGTGTGTGTGTGTGTGTGTGTGTGTGTGTGTGTGTGCATGTTCATTCACATGTGTTAATGCAGGTGCCCATGTGCGATGGTACATGTGTGGAGATCAGAGGACAATCTTGGGTGTTGGTCCTTGCCTTCCACCTTGAGACAGGGTCTCTTGTTTGCGCCTGTGTATAGAACAGTTAGCCTTTACGTTTCCAGATGTCATATTCTGACTCCACCTCTTGGCATTGTCAGAACACTGAGATGGCAAATGCATACCATTATGCCCAGCTTTCCATGATTCTATGGATCTGAACTCAAAATCTTATGCTTTTCTGGAAAGTGCTTTCTCCACTGAGCTATCTTCTTAGCCCTTAATTTGCATTTCTCTGATGGCCTGTGAAGTTGAGCATCTTTTTATATGTATACTGACCATTTATCTTTTGAGAGCTTCCTGCTTGTTTTACTCACATAACTACTGATTGGGTTCTTTGCTTTATTATTTAGTTTTTGCATTCATTGTATATTCTAGATATTAATCCTCCATCTGATGTGCAAGCAACATAGATTTCTCCCACTCTCACATGCTGTCTCTTCACTCAAGTGTTTCCTCGGCTGTGCTGAAGGTTTTTAATGTGATAAGGTCGCATTTGTCCACTTTCAGTCTTATTTCCCAAGTGACTGGATTTCTATTCAGAAAATTCTCCAGTGCCAATATCTTGAAATGTTTTCTCCACTGTGTTCTCTAGCAGTTTCAGAGTTTACAGTCTTTGATTTGTTTGGATTTGATCATATACAGGATAAGGAATAGGGATTTCGTTTCATTCTTCTAGATGTACATATCCAGTTTCTTCTCAGAACCATTAGTTAAAGAGGCTTCTTTTCCACTGTGTATTGTTGCCATAATGTGGCTGTTGCTGTGGGGTCTTATCCGGGTCCTTTATTCTACTCACCAATCTCACTGTGCCTGTTTGGTCGAGATAGTTTACAGCATAACTTAAAATTAGTATTGTTTTGCTCCTGAATTATTCTTTTTGCTCCAGATTGTTTTCACTCTATGGGATCTTTTGTGTTTCTACAAACCTGTAGCCACCGTTATACTAAATAGAGAAAAATCTCCAAGCATTTCCACTAAAATCAGAAACAAGACAAGGCTGTCCACTTTCTCTGCTATTCAATATTGTGCTTGAAAGTCTTGGGTCTTCGTGAGCAGGAAGACAAGAGAAAGAGATAAGTACAACAGAAGAGTGTCAAGTATTCCTGTTTGCAGATGCTGGGATTCTGTGCATAAGAGACCCTGAAGACTCTTAGAAAGCTAAACACTTTCAGGAAAGTGGCAGGATACAAACTAACAGACAAAAGTCAGTAGCCTTCCTATATACCAGTGAGCACCATGCTGAGAAAAAGATCAAGGAAACACTCCCATTTAAAAGGGGGGAGGGAGAATACGCACAACCAGGGAAGGAAAGACCTTTGCAATTAACCTTTAACACATCAAAGAAAGAAAAAGACACAAGAAGGTGGGAAGCCCTCCAAAGCTGATGGACTAGAAGAATCAATTCCACAAAGGCTGCTATACTACCAAATGCTGAATGTGATGCCAATCAAACTTCTGACTACATTCTTCAGAGAAACAAGGATTTTAAAAATATTTTATACTTCTGATTTATTTTGTGTGGGGGCATGGGTAGGTGTATGCCAGCGTGCACTGTGGCAGTCAGATGTCAGCCCACAACTTGAAGGAGTCTGGAGTCAGTTCTTGCTCTCTAGCATGTGGCGTGTGTTTAAAAGACTGAACTCGAGTCATCGTGCTTAGAGGCATTTTCCCAGTCCCAAGAAACAAGGAACTTTTAAGAACCTACTTCTGTGGTCCTCAGTACTGGGTTAGGAATTTATTTTCTACAAATTAAATCAACTTCAAATTTTTTCTTTAGGAATGATTTCATCGAACCCTTTAATCCACCCTTAGAGCAAAATCCTTAATTCTCATTGTGCACATCAGTTTTCACTTGTTCACCATCTATGCGGTGACAGCATACAAATCTACGTCAGAATGCTAGGAACCTTTCTAATGTACAAGTGAAATTTAATACAAGTCATTTTATGTCCGGAGTAATTAAGTCTTTTATTAATTCCTTCAAAGAGTATGGTACTAAATGGTCAAGGTTATAGTGCTATGGTAGCGTGGTTGCCTAGCACGCTTGAATCCTGGGTTCAATCTCCAGGACTACAATGTTTTTTTAAGTACTAGCAGTCAGCAATGCACCATGACTTTCTAGGATATTGAAAACAAGATAGGAGCCCTGCTATCTTGGACATTACATATGAGCAACAGAGAAAGAAACCCAAGGGGGATTTTAGAAGATGGTTCCAGATGATGCTGTGGTTGTTATGGAAATCTGTGAAGAGGCTGGGAGGGGGCTGGGCAGAAGACGAGGCAGCCGCTGCCTTAGGATGTCTCCCTGAAGAGTGTCTCAGCAGCCACCTCCCCGAGAAGTCAACCAGCTGAGATCTGAGGACATAGTTCATTGGTTTAAGGGCTTGCATTGGTTTTAGTGTGAGGACCTAAGTTCAGATCCCTAGAATATACATAAACAGCAGGTGGGCATAGTGGTTCACCAGTAATTCCCAGCCTTGGAAGGCAGGGACCGTATTACCCGGGAAAGCTGGCTTGCAAAACTAGCTGTATTGTGCTGGTGAGTTCTGGGTTTGATTGAGAGACCCTGCCTTAAAGACTAGGGTAGTATCAATAAAGAATGATTCCTAACCTCAGTCTCTGGCCTCTACATGCATGAACACACAAATGCACATGCAATAAGTATACACAGAGAGAGAGAGGGAGACAGAGAGAGAGAGGCGAGGGGGGGGCGGGGGGGCGGGGACAGACAGAGACCAAGAGACATGCAGAGAAACAGACATGCACAAACATACAGAGAGAGAGAGAGAGAGAGAGAGAGAGAGAGAGAGAGAGAGAGAGAGAGAAAAGAAGAAGAAGTCAAGCAACTGAACATGAGGGAGGGTTAAGTTCCAACAAGCAGTGCCTTCAAAAGCAGAGGCAAGCATCACATGATTTGTGGGAAAGAGGCTACAGTGCTTATAACAGGACTGGGTTGGTACATTGGAGATGAAGTAGAGAGGTAGGATCCAAGCAGTATAGGTTTGCATATAGGGCTTTTCAGTGTGTTGTCTAAATGAAGACACATGGGAGGGAAGCTCTTCACGGTCACACTAAGAGCTGTGAACCAAGAACTTTACAGGCACATTGGAGCTTATAGTCATTCTCTGTCTGTCTGTCTGTCTCTGTCTCTCTGTCTCTCTGTGTGTGTGTGTGTGTGTGTGTGTGTGTGTGTGTGTGTGTGTGTGTGTAAAATTTGCTTTTCATTTCATAAATGATCACTTTGATATATGAAGCTTAATTAATGGAGAGATGAGTTTTAGAAGCCATTCAATCCTGGTGGGAGATAGTTGCTTGAACAGTCACAGTAGATCCCAAAAGAGTCAGTAATAGATGACATATTTTGTCAGTAGTGTAGAGAAGTCCTGCTCGGGCTTGGTTGGATGCAGAGGTAAGAGAAAATGAAGACTCATTTCCTAGCAGGTGCCTACTATGTCTGGCTTCAGCCTCTGAGTAAGTCATGCTGTCATTTGTTCGTCATGACAAACTTGAGACTAAGGTGGGCAGTGGGTGGAATCAGCAGTCTGGTTCTCTCTGCTAAGTTCCAGATGGTAAATGAGCAACTGGGATACACTTTTTACTAATTCCATTCATAAAAACCTCGTTACAATGTATCTGAATCCTCAATGAAATTTTTTCAAACTTTATAAGATTCTAATAATGTGGATTTTTTTTCACTTATCTTCCATTTCATTTTGCTTTCACGGTTTGTTGTTTGAAATTGCTAACATTACCAATTGCCAATCTAGGAAAGCATAGACCTGGGCGAAATCATGTTTTCCCTTTGCTATTTGCCAACCGCTGGGCGTATGACTTTGACGGTGATCAAATGCAGAAATCTGAAGGCCATGGACATTACTGGGTCATCGGGTGAGTACACAGCACAGTCAATGGCACACCCCTACTGATTTTACATATCTAAAACCATATGGCTTTTTAATTGTTTCTCTTGTACAGAATAAAATAAAAGCAGAAAGAAAGATTACAAATCAAAATGTTACAAATCACCTTTTTAAGATAACATTAAAATTGTGAAATCTTTTGAAAACTATCAATAGATTGACTTTGAACTTTGGTTTTGCCTTTCTTTCTTTTTTTCTTCCTTTCTCCCTTTCTTTCCTGACCTAGTCTATCTAAATGCCTAATTTACTTTGTTCTCCCAGCTAGTCAGCTTGTAAGGGAAGGTCCTTAGACTTTCAGCTGTGAATGAAGTCCATACAAAGATCTGTGTAAATTGAATCGATTTCCTTTATTTGTCTGCAGAGAGAGAGATGAAATGTAAGCTCATCATTTGCGTTTGCATTCTTGACTCTTTCCCAGTAAAAATGTGGAACATCTAAAGAAACTACAAGAAACTAACAAAAACAGTATGTCAAGAAACTCTTGAGGGAAATTTCTCCTGTGGGAAATTTAACAAAGGAGTGAAACACCTGGTGCTTCCTTCTCCCTTCCTTTTCCGATTTTGAACATAAACTTATGTTGCAGTATTTGCCTGAAGAATGTTGAGGCAACGCAAACCAGCAGGCGGCCAAGGAAGGGACCAATTATCGGGGAGGCCTTTTATGCATATTCCACTGACATCTTAATTTGGGGACTACATCATGAGCTACCTATTCCCTTTTAAAAGTTTGCAAGTTATAGAATGAAGAAAGAGGTAGTAGAACAATTAGACTTATTTTGGTGAAAAACTTTGCATCAGTATATATTGTTGAACCTCAACAAGGCACCCAACATGCTATTGTTTATTCTGTTCTTTTATGGTACATTTTAAGCCAAGCAGAGCGGTGTTAGAGTTGTTGTAAAATTTGAAGGTTATGTGAAGCTTTTCTTCGTAAGAGTCTGTGTTTGAGAGTATTAGCTCCTTCTACCTCATAGCAGGCACAGGAGTCAACCAAGGAGCCGTTGATCTTGTGAGAAGCAAAGAATATCTATCATCGGAGATGTGATGGGGGAAGCAGAGGGCAACAAGATTTTATTTCCTTATTAAGATGCTGTGGCTCACTCAAAGAATGTCTTCCTTGGTATAGTCTTCTAAGTGTTAAAAAAAAAAAAAGTATTTCTGAGCAGGTTAGATATTAACATTGCCCTCTTACATGTATGTACATAATTCCCATAAGAAAATACCTTTTGTTCCTTGAAATATACAGATATATTTTTCTAGAGTTTAAAATGTACATACTGGCCCAACAAATTAAAATCTGATTCTAAGGAAGTAAAAGTTATGACTATAGGAAGAGACAAAATAAGATCAAGAATCTGTTGTCCCAAAGTAAGTGATTTAATGTTAGAACTATTAGTGCTGAAGGGCTCACACACACTAAATTTCTTATTTAGTACAAACGAAATACAGTGTTTTGTGCATAGCCTGGATGCTTTAATTTTAGTAAAATTACCTCCCTTCTCATAGACCCTTATGTCAAAGTGTCTTTGATGTGTGAGGGCCGAAGACTTAAAAAACGAAAAACAACTACAAAGAAAAACACTCTCAACCCTGTGTACAACGAAGCCATCATTTTTGACATCCCTCCGGAGAATGTGGACCAGGTCAGCCTGTGCATTGCAGTCATGGATTATGACAGGTGGGTAGAAGCTGCTTGCCCCAATGCGGCTCTTCAGGTTGTCGTAGCCAGGTCATATCTGCTTTCCAGATTACTCACTGTTACAGCAGATCTAACTTAAAATAAACAACGGGGCCATGAGAATTCATGAGAATCTATAGTTATAGTTTTGTTTTGGTTTCATCTCCAAAGCAGTCTAACGTAACATTCACCTGCAGCTGAAGAAAGGGTGAGTCTGGAAGTAGTATGAAGTTCATGACAGGCAAAAGAACTATTCAGAAGTCTTTCTTCAGAATGACAAATACTGCAGTCCAGAGATGGCTTCACAGAGGGGCTACCACACAAGGAAAGGGGTGCTCAACCCAGCTCTAGAATGCACTGGCTTGGAGGGCCAGCAAGTCTCTGGGATTCACTTTCTCCACTGGGAAACTGTTAACATGCTGTGGAACGTGGGTGATGACGGAATTGGAAGATTCATAGCCATCTGCTCAGTGGTCTTATACATTGCTCTGTTGGTAACTCTACCACTTGTGTAGAATGTGAATGTAGAATGCCTAAGAGAACACTCACTGAACTATGAGGAGTGATAGTAATGTACCATTCAGTGTCTCAAAGTCAGCCCCTAGAAATAAAAATAAACAAATAAGTGATTTTCTGATCTATTTGAGTTCATACTAAAGGGAAAACACCTGTGATGGCTTTTCCGTGGTAGAAAAAAATCTTGAATTATCCCACACTTCGGATCTTAAAAATATTGTAAATGTTATCACGAACGACCCTGTTTTGCTTTAGCACCTACCCCTATGGACTTCTCAAAGCAGTGAGTTGGGGTAGGTACCGCTAAGCATGTCATCAACCCGATGTTAAGGCAATAGATCTTAATGCCACCTAAATCAGGAAGATAGAAATCATTTCTCCAAATAACCTTGTTGGGAAACTTCATAGAAGAAGACCAGGAAAACATACTGGAGCATCCTAAAATCACTCCCAAAGCCTCATCAGAGAGGCCTATCCAAGTGACTCTGTAGAAAGCCTTTCAGATTCTTTCAACTTACATTGTTTCAAGAACCAGCTTGTGAAGGAAGTTGTGATGGCAGAGACATGTAACCTGAACATTCAGGAGGCAGAGGCAGGAAGCTCATCTCAGCTGCATAGTGAGTCTGAGGGCAGCCTAGGCTGCATAAGACCTGGTCTCAAAAAAATTAGGAAGAAAGAAGCCCTGCTTGTCAGGTGCTGTTTTGACTTTCCTGGTGGGATCCAGCTTCTCCCCTTAACTCCTAGGAACTCTTCTGAGCATTCAATTTGTTTGTTTATGAAATGAGATGCTAGTAATGTTATCCAGAGCCAGAGTAGTGGACTTGGGATTAATTATGTCATTAAACTCAAAATCCTTGGAAAACTATCTTTACATAGAAGATTCTCAAACGTATTAGTTACCCCCAGTCCCAATGGATACATCGACAGAACACTTTCATACCCAAGGCTCAGGAAGCAATGCAGAAGAGCAGGTGGAAAGATCATAAGGGCCAGAGGGTCAGGCAGTTTGCTGGGAGACTGTCTCCTAGTAATGTCAGAAGCCACACCCATGAAATATCACCAACTTGGCTGCCTAAATGTGAGCCGAACACAGACTACACCAGCTGACATGCCAAAGAGGATAGAGAAGAGCCTACTAGACCCCAACCCTACACCAAGAACTATAGGTGACTGAGGAAAGTGGAGAGCAGGAGAGGTGGTCTTCTCCAGGGAAGAGCACACCAATAAGTTGTCCAATGCCAAATGGTCAGCCCTATAAACACACATGCAAGTAACATTATACAGACTAAAGAGCTTATATTTAGGAATACATATATATGTCTGAACATATACATATATACATACAATAGCAATTAATGAAAGAAGAGGCCATGAGTGTGAAGGAGAGTGGAGAGCAGTCTATGAGGCTGTCTGGAGGGAGAAAAGGAGATTATGGTGTAATTATATTTTAATATCAAAAATTTTAAAAATAAATATTAGCTATCATTTTTATTGGTTGCAGTAAAAATGGGGCATAGATAGAAAATAGTAACGTCAAACAGTATGCTTTGTTATGCAATGATAAATCATAGTGGTGAGACTAAACACAACCCTGCCCCACTTAATTATATTGCCAGCAATAGCATACTTACCCATATAATTTAGAGTCAGTAAAATAGAGACTATTGTGCAAGAAAGTGAGCACTGTCCTCTCGGCATACAGTCTAACCACCATTACAAAAAAGAGTGGGGTTGTCTTTACAGTGTGGGGGTTTAGTAGGCCTCATTCCCAGAGAGCAGCATCGTCAAAATGAGGGGTCTGCTGGTTCCCCGTGCACACACTTTCATTGTCAACATTGCAGAGAACTGAAGAGCTTTTTAATATAAATTTATTTTGTGCGTTGATGTTATTTAGTTAATTTTCTGTGAGCCTTTTTGTCTGAGTGTGTGTGTGTGTGTGTGTGTGTGTGTGTGTGTGTGTGTTTTGAGACAAGATACCACGTACCCCAGGCTGGCCTCAAAACTTTCTCTGTAGGAAATGATGAACTTGAACTTCTGATTTTCCCGTCTCCACCTCTCAGCCATGCCCCACACCAGGCCTAGTTAATTTTTATTTAGGAATTTTCATTTAATCAAAACTGGTACATAACAATCCCTTCTCTGTAGGGAATATGTTCCATCATGTTCCATAGACAATGGAAACCAACAGTAGTGAGTCCCAGATAGTCTGTTCTTCCTACATGTACAGATCTTCCTACATGTACAGATCTTTATAAAGCCTACTTTATAAATTGTGCACGCGAAGAGATTACCAATAACAAATAATAAAATAGGACCATTATAGCAATATACTCTATAAAGCATTATTTAATATTGATGTGTTATTTGTTTCTAGAACTTTCCATTTGATATTTTCAGACAGTGATTGGCCATGGATCACTGAAAGTATATAAAGTGAAATCTGGGTCTGGAGACTGCCATAGCATGCGGAATTTATTACTCTTGATGATGTGTTAAAAATTGTACTGAAATGTGGAACATTCCACTTACCTTTGAATTATGACGGTGAAAGTTTGATATTCCACCAATCCTAGGGTGGGACACAATGAGGTCATAGGTGTGTGTCGAACTGGACTAGATGCCGAGGGTCTTGGGAGAGACCACTGGAACGAAATGTTGGCGTACCACCGGAAACCAATCACACACTGGCACCCTTTGCTGGAGGTAAGGATGTGGATGTTGCCTCTGCCCTCAGTTACACTGATGTTACTTAAATATTTTTTATCTGCTAACTTTCATTTGACATTTCACTTATTCACCTTTCAAAAAAAATGCTTTCACTTTTGTTTCAGAGTCTCTCACATCGTCTATTCAAAGTTCTGTCTGCCTCGGAGATTTAAAAAATGATTAGATGTCTAGGGTTTCTTATTCAGTAAGCCTGTGAAAGA
Organism: Peromyscus attwateri; assembly: GCA_902168425.1. Taxonomy (NCBI): domain Eukaryota; kingdom Metazoa; phylum Chordata; class Mammalia; order Rodentia; family Cricetidae; genus Peromyscus; species Peromyscus attwateri. The sequence continues at coordinate 11,432 of CABHPP010073265.1, read as the reverse complement.
AGTGTGTTATTTCCTTCCATAGCCTTAGGCTTACGTCGGTGACCAGGGGCCATTGTCTTAAGTTCATTACTCAGTGGGAACTGAGCTCTGGTACTGCTTCTCTGTGAAAAAAGCCACTTTACCTAAGGCCCCTTTCCATTTTTAAATCCTTCATAAAGCACTGCTGTCTGATACATCTGTATAAGGGACACATATGTCCTATCCAACTCTGGTCAGAAAGAATATACAGAAATTAAAATATCGAGGCACCAATTTAGCTGCGTTCAAGGCCTGGCCATGCTGTGTGGCTTTTATTATAAAGTTTTGGTGAGTGACCTGACCTTCTCTGAGTTTCAGCGATGCCTGTTCAATAGGAGTAACTTAGAGTGATGATGATGAGCACAGTGTTGCACAGATTGACTCAATATGAGGTCTTAACGGCTGTGTCCACACCTGAGTTATGTTAGTAAGGATGAGTAACCATTTTCGCTTAGAACTTTTAGTCAAAGTTAGTCTGCTGGACATATTAAGTGTTGCTTGGCTGAACGCCTTTCTTTCCAACAAAGACAGTTGCTGGAACTTCTTCAAGAGTCACAACGTAAACTGAGACATAATGTGTTCACAGGGGGATGAAGGACTTTGTGAATTTCCATAAAATGAATACGTATAATAGCCGCAAAATAAGTAAATAGTAACTTAGCCTTTCTGAGGGGTAAGTTGTGGTTTGGTACACTAAGCTTTGGTTTTAAAATGGGAGAGAGACTGAGCACTGTAACTGACTGAATGTATCAGTAGGACCGGGTTTCAGTCTCAGCTTAGTTACAAGAATGAGACCGTGGCTGAGCTATTCAAGACATTTTGTGGAAGCTGAGTGAACATGTCATGCTCAGGCCATGGAAGTAAACTGCCATCACAGATCCCATTTATATATAAATATCCAAACACTCTACTTGACTTCATAATTTAATGTAAATCATAAGACACAGACACAGACATACACAGACACACATACAGCAGACATGCACACACATACAGACATACACATATAAAGACCCACAGACACACACACATACACAGACCTACATATTTACAGAGCATATATACACAGACATATAAACGCACATACATACATACATACATACATACATACATACATGTGTTATTTTAGTTTCTTTTCTATTGCTGTGAAAAGACACCATGACCAAGTCAACTTACAAAAGAAAGCACTTAATTGGGTCTTATGTACAGGTTCAGAGGGTTAGTCCATGATTATCACTGTGGGAAGCATGGAGACAAGCAGACAGGCAGGCAAGGTGCTGGAGCTGAAGCTGAGAGCTTACTTCTGATCCATGAGCACAGCAGAGAGAGACTGGTGTAACCTGGTGTGGACTTTTGAAGCCTCAAAGTTGTGACACATCTCCTCCAACAAGGCAGCACCTCCTAATCCTTCCTAAACGGTCCACCCACTTGGAAACAAGCATTCGAATATATGAACCTATGGGGCCCATTTTCATTCAAACCACCACACACATATACACATATACAGACACAAACACACATGCACACAGACACACACATACATAGACACATGAACACACACACAGAGACACAGACATACACACATATATAGGCACAGACAAGCACCTACAAACAGACATGTGCACACAGACATGGGTATACACTGACACACATACACAGACACACACTCATGCATACAATACACAGACACATAAACACACACACACAGGCATAGATATACAGAAACATATCGACACGCACATACACATATATACACATAAATGAAAACACATACACATATATACACAAAAATCCATATATGCACACATGTACACAATCACACAGGGTATTCCCTTTAAATCTTTCAGAAGCAGAGACAAGTATATTTGCTGGATAGCTCAACACCTACTAAAGTACACTTTATTTGGTCTCAGTGATAAGTATTGTCTAAAACACACTTCAATGCTTGTTATATAATTGTGCTCTTTTCCCTGGGTCTCATTTTTTAGTTTGAAAATGGAGCCTAAGCTCCAGAATATAGAAAGGGAAAGAAAGCTTTGCTACATGGGGAGCCACACTGAATGGAGATGTGGACTCGGGTACTTGTCCCTCTGATATCTGATCCTGGAGAAGCTGAGTGCCCTTCCATGCCAATGAGATGGTCCAAGGAGAAATGGGGGCATATGAGCAAGACTTAAACAATTCTAAAGAAAAGCATACAGTCTGAAGTATATATATATATATATATATATATATATATATGCATATACATATGCATATGCATATACATATACGTGTACATATACATCATATATATATGTACATATACATATATACACACAGACATATATTATATATAAACATGGAACTGTTTGTTGAAGAAACATAGGCATTGTTTGTATCAAGAACAAGAATAAAAGAACCCTTTTCAGTCTCCTTTCAGTTCCTATATATCACAAGAGATATAGGAACACAGGCCATAATATGGCATTAGATCACACATAGTTTTCTAGTAATTGGATCAGGGACAACTGGTGTTAAAAGATGGATGTACTTTCCTCTACAAATATCTTTTTCTCATCCCCTTTGTCTCTATTCAGTGGACAAACAGATTATATGGACCACAGACGTATGCACAGCCTGAATTTAGCATTATAGGAAAAATTTAGAGTGAAATTATATTTTTCTTGTTAGAGAAAGAATAAATGAGAAAGTAATAGTTATTCAAGAACTGAATAAGTTGGTTGGCAGAGATGAAGGCCTCGTTTAGAAAAATCTACTTACTTCAAATTCATTAATTAAACTCCATTAAACTCTCAAGATACAGATACATAACGATCATGAGAACCACTCTTATCGCTTGGGGTTCCCACCTCATAAGCTGGCCTTTTCCATTTATGAATTTCCCAGATGAAAATCCCTTCCTGTCAAAGCAAAGGGAAGACAGCCTTGAATTAGTTACAATTTGTTGCTGTAATAAGACACCAAGACCAAAAGTGACCTCTGGAAGAAAGAGCTTCTTTTTGGCTTATGGTTCCGAGGAATATCCATATTATCAAGAGGCACAGTGGCAGGAGGCCAGAGGAGGAAGCAGAGAGAGCACATTTTTATCCACATACAGGAAACAGAACAAACTTGAAGAGAGGCACTGAGGCTGTAAACCCCCAAAACCCACCCAACAAGGCTATACCTTCCAAAGGTTCCATAAGCCTCCCAGTCCTCAAATATGTGAGCCTATGGGGGTCATTTCTCATTCAAACTAAAGTCTCTTACGTCTACAACTTCCTGTTGCTCTTACCCTACACTATGGTAAGTTATATTACAGAAAAAAAAAAACTAAACATTTCCCATAAAGTGTGGGACTCTTCTAAAGACATAAAAGTTGCCATGGGACATTATTCTGTGTACCTTTTATGTTCCAAGCACTGTGTTTTACAGGAAATATTTGTGTTTTCTCTCTCTGCCTTGGGAGGTGAGTTCTGAAGAGTGTGGAGATTACATAAACCTTCTCTTCAGAAATTTGCAAATTGTGCTTGAATATCCACTAATCACAGAGAGACATGATTGTCATTATATGCTTTTTCTTCATTGGATCAGATATTCTGAAATTCTTCTCTTTCAGTTACCTGGCCGGGCAACCAGCTTTGATAGTCAAGGATCCTGTTCATCTCCAAGGCCACCGTCCACACCATAAAGCCTCCAAATAAGACCATGTCACAGAAAGACCTAGAATCATGTGCTCATCGCATCAGACACACACACACAAACACAGAACATTTGACTTCTTCACTTAAAATATACCCATGATAAGGAATAACTTGATGTATAATTTCTTTTTGTTTTACCTCTTGGTTTATTTTTGTTTTTAACTTTGAGCATATCAATACATTTTACCTGAGTACTAATAGTCCTTAGTTACATAAGGTGTCCTATATTTCATGTCATCTATGAGCACAGTGTTTTAATATGTTTTAATTCTTTGCTTAAGCAAAGAAATAAGTATTTGACAAGAGAATCTACATGTGTGTAAAATTAAATATAGTTTATGCCTGTGTTGTATGAAATAGTAAAATGTGTTATTTCCAACTATACACACAGTTCTATGTAAACTTTAGTGAACATATTTAAATTAGTTCCATAGGTTCAACTCCTTCAAATTCTAATTAATGTCACTTGTCTGATAATAGTTTTTCCTTCATAATCAGCATTTTTGTCACTGAGGTTTGTCCCTCAAGCTTCTTTTTTGGGACACTCAGCTAAGCTACAAAATGAAAAGTCATTTTGAATATAAATGTACAAAGTGACGTTGAGTAGCTGGTAAACAAGGCTACCAGCTTACAATGTCTTACTGTCCACATTAGTTCAGGCACCTGCTGTAATGCTTAGTTGGTAGTTTCAAAACTTCTAGTAGTCTTTACCTCAAGTGTAGCATTGGTATCCCTAAATAGCTACAGTCATAACTTTGTCTTTCAAGGTTCTCCAGTATTGTGATGTGTCTGTTCCATGACTTGGAGCTGTCATGTGGCTCCTATGGTTTTGATGGGTCACACTTCACAGAAACCAAAGGTCTAGCCAAGCTCTCTGTGCCATTGTCCTTAGACAGGCAGGTGATGACTCCTCTACCCTCTCAAGAGCTCATCACCAGAGCTAGAGAGTCTCCAGGAAAGCTGGACTTGTTGCTCACCAAAATACAGATGCATGTTGTAAACAGTACAACTTTCACACGTAATAAAAACAAATACATTCCAAGGGATCAAACATCCAGTCCTTTAATAAAAGGCATTGACCTTCAAAGAGTTTAATGATCAAACCATTAGAGGTAAAAACTATGCAAATGCTTTTTTTTTTTTTACAAGAAAGAACTTTCTTTGAGATCAGTTCAGCTTTTTATTGTCTCATTTTAAGACCCCATTGGAAGGAATCTATATGGAATTTTTCTAACCTTACTTTTGAGGTGTACGTATTTAAAGTTTATTCCACAATAAGATTTTTTAAAGGGAAGAAAATTTATATTTGGAATTTTAAAACAAGTTCATTGGGATGAGAAAGTTTTTGACAAGTAATGAATTTTTATATTTGTAAAAATCCCTTATTTCAAATATTAGGAAATATATTTTAAAAGTCTTGAAATTTCTCTCATAAAGATTCAGTTACTGTTAACCAGGATAAGCATGTCTCACATTAAGATTTTCAGTGTAAACTCAGTTCTGCCTAAAAATGCCTATGTCAAGCTAATGAAAATATACTACTAAACTTTTTCTCATTAAAAATAAATCTGTCTGAAAACACTTGACTATCCCGTCAAGCCAAAAAACTAACAACAAACCCTACTCATTACAGAGAGACTCAAGAAGACAACTAATCCGAATGTCTTTGTTATACTGTAAAATGCAAGCTGCTAAATGGAAAGAAAAAACTTATAATCTTAGTGTGGTAACATTTAGGGAAATGTTTTATCAATAGATATAGCTGTGACATTTCTTAAGTCAGGAGAGTATGCATTTTCACTCAAAACAAGATCTTACAGGCTTACTCCTTGTAAAATTACAGCTTATTTCCTAAAGAGAACAGGCTAAACCTTCTGATGAACAAAAGGGAGCTGTCAGATAACCAGAATATTTTAAATAGGAGGCGAGTAGATGAAAATTAGATTGGAAAAAAATTTAAAGCCCAAAATTACACAAGATTAAAGTCATTTATTTCTCATGAGAATTACGTCAAAGCATTTGCTAAACCTATGAAAGAGATTAAAGAGGGAAAATACACAACTTTCAGCTAATATGTGAGAGTTTTCTCTCAGAATAATAAACAAATTCATTAAAACAGTTCATGCTGAGAAAATATATTCCTTATGCATCTTACATATCACCCCCCCCCCATTTTACCCATCCACACACAGAAACTTCTCTCTGCTTTTGAGGTACTGTTAGTTTCTCAGTATTTAAAATATGGTTCAGTGTTCCAGATGCCCTCCACTAAACTTGTGGGATGGCATGTACTAATGTAGGTCAATGCAGCATGAAGCTGTAATTTAGGTATACAATAAACTCCTGATTTCAGGGACACATTCAGGGACTTACCAATATATGCATCTAGGAAATAAGATTCAGTGTTGCTTTGTGGGCATAACAGCACAGTTGCTAAGTACACTGGATATGAAAGACACCAGTATGTGTCTAGTGCACAATCGTTTCACAAAACCAGCAGTTGATTCATTTGGGGTTTTGATATGTTCCTCAGGGGTGTCCTACATTTGATTTTAGTCCAAAGCTCCGGGCATGATCACTGGCTTCCTGATGCACTTTTCTCAAGAGTTACTTTTTTTCCCTCAGGCTACCCTGTGTTGCTGGTACTTCCCATGTAAAACTCACCGTATCCATACACACTCAGTTCAGGAACAAATGTTAGGACAAATGCCTGGGAAGTAGAGGGAGGAAGCACAGCCCATCATGTACCTTCATGAGGTTTTGTGGTGTGTGCACAATGCTAGTTACTGCAGGGAGCTCACAAACGATCGATACTGACTCAGGGTTTATATTAGAGCAGATGTATTTGAACTATTTGGTTGTGATATTTAATTGATATTTACAACTGCACTTGGTCTCCTGTAGTGTTTATTATTTTCAAAGTTTCCAGGCTCAATAAAAAAAAAAAACTCTCCATCTCTTGAAGCTTTCATTTAATCATTACTTCGAAAGTAAAAAAAAAAAAAGTCAAAATTCCATTCCCATGCCAACTCTACTATCTATAAAACAAAAAATAATTTACTCCAGAATGAGATATCCGAGCAGCCAGGGATTATTACAATAAAGGAACATAAAATCATAGCATTGAACACAAATCAATTTCTTTCTACCTCTTCAAAAAGACTACTTGATATTATTCTTGAGCAGAATTGGTCTGATTTTTGTCATAACAGCTGTGATATTACCAACCAGTTTAATTGCAAACAGTTAGAGAACTGGGTTGGCATGGCCTTGAGAAACCATTTGGCCTCTTTGTTAAACATAAAGAAAATGGCACCTTGTGTCACAACTTGGTCTTGGAACAATTACAGTTTTTCTGAGCCGACCTAGTTGGTTTCAATGCTTGTGGTTTTTAGACTAAAGGTGTACAGCCATCAACAAGTAGATTTTTAAAAACCTGAAAATTAAATAACTTAAGGAAACCATATAGTTAATGAAAAAGATATTAAAACATAGCAAATAAAGATGTTGAGATGTCAAAAAAAAGGAACTCTTTGTATTTTAAGTCTTAGTGGGCAATAAATTCTCAAATAATGTTCCGAAATTCCATGGCTCAGCATTCAATCGTTACTCAGAGACATGACTCAGGATACAATTTATCTGAACCTGCTGTAAGGACCTAATATTTAGGAGAAAATTAATTTAATATTTTACACAGGAAAAAGAATTAATCAAATAAAATGCTATTTACAAAACTTTATCTGCTAGGTATTCTATTAGCCAAGAAGATCAATATTTATCCAATAATCTGTCCATTAAGATTAAGGTAATTACTTATCATCTACCATTAACAGTTAATCAAAAAGATATGCATTTGAACAGTGGCATTGCATATTTGATCAAAATGCAGTTAAATCATTATTTTCCTTTCATTGTGTCTATCATGTAACTAAAAGAAGTTTGATTTGGTAGCATGATAGTACTGTGCTAAAGAGATAGAGAAAACCATTCAGTTAAGGACCAAGGTAAGCCTTAATGATTTACTTAATGAAAATATTTGAATACTAAAAAATAGTGACTGAAAAAATAGGTAAAAAATGTTTAAGAGAAATGATAGTATTTTGTATGTCTGAGATGATTAAATACACTCCTCCAAGGGGGAACTATTTATATAAATCCTATTTTTATCTCTATGGTGACAAGAAATATGAGTTGCTCTTGATATATTTATATGGAAATGTTTTAATCTTAAGCCAACAACATTTTTTATGCAGACCATGAGACCCTTTCCAAACAGTGAAACTATGTCTGATTTCATCACAGAGGGTAAGAATAACCCGTTGTCTTCTGACATTTTGTTGAGTCGCATCTACTGTGCACAGAATGCCCTACTTCTTGAACATGAGATTGAGTTTTAATTATTCAATATCGTGAGGATTTTGTTTCCTGAAAATATTTACTGACTATTGTATTGATGCAATTTACAGATATAAGTCAAAACTCACTAAGAATAAGTTTCGAGGTTGCAAAGTTAATGCATGAAATGGTTAGATTCACTGAGGCTTTCCATATTGCTTCTTGTGTGCCTCATCTGAACATTAAGACAGGGAATTCTATTTTTCCATGATTTGCTAAAAACTTTGCACACCACAAATAACTGCCACCACCACCCCAGATTATATAAAACAACAAAATAATCATTCTCTATAAATACTTATGTAAATTATCTCATAGGTTTCATTAAGATTTGCTGTTTTTCTTGTAAAGTCCTTTAAGCTTTGCATTTAAAGAATGTAGTAGTATCAATGTGAACAGCTCACTGCGTAAAGGAGAAGCAGGTGAAACTCCAATATGTAAAATATTTGCACTTCTAGCTCGTTCCTTAAACAAAGAGTACAACGTACAGGTTGTCAACATTAGCTGCTATTAACCCAACAGAGCAATGACTGGGTTCACATTCAAATATGGAGAAACCACAGAACACTGTGAATTCAGAACTAAGATAAGTCAAACTAGAAAAGAACTGGCTCCCATCATGAGTATGGTGTTTCCTCTAACTCCCTTACAAGTCCATGTGTACTGATAGGAACTGCTGATGTTCTTCTTCCCAAGGAGCCTCAGGCAATTTGAATCCATCATAGCTCATCTATTTTGAATACCTTTAAGTCACTGTTCTTAATGTAACTTTTCAAGTGAAGTTTGTGATTTAATACTTAGCCATTGTTTAAGACAGTATCTTTGACTTCTACATTATAGAAGAGAAATTGAAGTCTTGAAATTTGCGTCTCTGACTTTTGTACATGGTGACCAGTCATTTGCGAACCTTGACATCTTATAATCATATTACTTAGAGCAGATGTTTCTGTAAACCCTCTGAAAGATGTTACACATTGTATTTTGGTATTTTTACTGTGTCTTCTTTAGAGTGTATGAACATATTTGTCAGGATCAGATGAATTATGTAACAAAGAAACCTCAAAGCTGTTATGAAGGATAGCTCATAATTACTTTTGTAAAAGAAATGGAAAAGCACTTGAAATATAATTTTACTGTTTCATATGTATTTTAAAAAAGAAATAAAGTGATTATAAATAATTTTATCTGTTACTAACGAAATCCCTTTTCCAGATTTAATTTTTGCAAGATAAATATGAAGCTTTTCTTGAATGTGAATTGAGCATAGTTTCCGGTTGCCTTTAATACTCACTGAAGGGGACAGATAAGCGCAGCCCACTTCTGCGCCATCGTAAGTGCCTCTTAACAAAGCGCATTTTACTGAGAGGCAAATATAACAGGTTGACTGAATGGTTTCCAGGGTTGGAATGTAGCTCAGTCATAGAACATTGGTCTAGAAAGCTTGAAGTGGGCTCCAACATCAACAACACCACAAAGAAAACTGTGACCTGGGATGAAAGCCTTCCACTACGAACATCCAGAGACACAGAAAAAATGGCTTCTGTGGTTAGCTCGGATGAATGGGCAGCTGTAGAAATGTGGTAGGACTAGAAAGACATGCTTGATGATGAGACAACAGGAAACAAAATAAAAAAATCTGGACAGAAACCCCAAATGGCACAGGTAAGTTTCCCTGGCTGTCACTGCAGCTGACAATATTTTAAAATATGCTTTTCTTGAAATTAAAATTAATCATCCAATTCTAAAATTACCATAAATTTTAGTAATAGAAATCAATTACCATCATTAATGTATTTAATGAGTCTGATTAATAAGGAGAAAGGCTTTGGTGTAACATGAATTCCTAAATGGTCTTTTAATAAAAAACCCGGTACCAGATATTGGTGTAAATGCTGAAAGATGAGAGAGACAAAGGATGAGCCACCTCTTACCTCTAGGACTCCCTAGCCTGAAAAACTTTAGTTCCTGTCTCCTCATGCCTTATACACCTTTCTCTGCCCACCATATTACATACTTCCTATTGCTGGGACTGAAGGTGTATGACATCCCACATACTGGGATTAAAAGTGTGAGATCTCAAGTGCTGGGATTAAAGGTGTGTGTCACCACTGCCTGGCTCTGTTTCCCTCCTAGACTGAGTCAATCTCATGTAGCCCAGGGTGATTTTGAACTCACAGCGATCCAGACGGATCTCTGCCTCCCAAGTGCTAGGATTAAAGGTGTGTGCCACCACTGCCTGGCTTCTGTGTTTAATCTACTGGCTTGGTCTGTCCCCTGATCTTCAGGCAAGCTTTATTTGATATTCAATAGATCACCACACTTTGGTGTGCTCAGCTGGTTCTCTGAGGAAGTATCTTTTTAAAATAAATTTCCACATATACACTAATAAAATATTTACCTTACACAAAAAGGCCACCAGATTGCACAGCTCCAGCAAATGTCACTCATGATGCATGTGGTCTCTCTGAATGGTGCCACCAGGAAACACAAAGGCAAACACCATTGCTTAGTAAATAGTAAGGTACAGACACAAGTGAAACCGTAGAACTTCCTTAACTAGAGGCTATCGCTGAAAGTTCGAATCAACAAGAATTTAAATCCAGGTTATTTTCATTGGTCAGAGTGCCTGAAACAAACAGAACATAAGTCATGAATCAAGTTTGATTACATACCTTACTCCTACTCTGTATAAAACTTTAAATATGATATGATGACCATTTTAAAAAGTGGGAGAAAGTTGTGTTGATACACAGTAGTTAATGGCAAAGAACGACATTGCTCTAAACTTTGAACTATATTCAAGTCTGAGCATTTATCCTACACACAAGTCACCAACTATGGGAGTACATACTTCAAAATACTTTCACATACACTTTCCTTAATCTCTAAAACAGTCCCTAACTTTCATTTAATAAAGACGGTAATTGCAATCGAGAAGTGAAATGAAAACCCAAGGTCACGGAGTTGGAGTTGGGTTTCAAATCTAGGTCTTTCACCATTAGGTACACATACATGTTACAACCTTGTGCTTTGCCAGGGGGGTTCATTAAACAGACAATGAAATACAAGAAGATGGTTTCCTCTTGGATAAATCATCAGACTCTTACTTGCAAATGTAAAATCAACTGTACTTGGCTGACCTAGCGGTTAGTTAATGTGTGTACCACTGTGTAACCAGCACCACTCCCATCGGTAATGGCTAAAACCCACAGATGCCATAAATGGTTCTGAAAGTCAGAAGATCAATGTCTGTGTGCATCAAATGGCAAAGAACTAGACAACCCTGATCTGACCAACAAATGAGAGAGAGAGAAAGAAAGAAAGAAAGAAAGA
>CABHPP010073264.1:19124-41687 GCA_902168425.1 Peromyscus attwateri | reverse complement strand
CACACACACACACACACACACACTCTCAGTTCTCTTTTGTGCAGGATGGTAACCGTCCTTGGGAAGAATCAAAACAGCAATGGATGTACTCAAGGCCTCAGCCATAGGCTATATCCTGCTTCTGTTTCCAGGGGTAGAAGAACCAACTACATACGCTACCCATTTGAAGACAATGTAGAGGGGTTGAGGGGCTGGGGCCTTCCTGGCCTGGTTGTAGCATTAGTGGTAAAGAGGGGGACTGGGGTCAGGAGCTGGGTCTCTGGGCAGGGATTTGGGAGCAGGTGTGAGAAGTCTCTAGAGTTGTGTGCTCCTTTAGAGCCTCAAATGGGAAAACACATCAGCTTTCCAGAACAGGTAAGCATGAACCAGGGGCCACCAACCACGTAGGCCAGTGGTTCTCAGCCTTCCTAATGCTTCTACCCTTTAGAACAGTTCCTCATGTCGTAGTGACCCCCAACCATGAAATTATTTCCCTTGCTTCTTCATGATTGCAAATTTGCTACTGTTATGAATTGTAATGTAAATATCTTTGTTTTATGATGGTCTTAGGCGACCCCTATGAAAGGGTCATTTGACCCCCAAAAGAGATGGAGGCTCACAGCCCCACATGTTGAGAAACACTGACGTAGGTGGTTGCTTTGACATGTGTCAGGTGCCGAGCAAGGTGAAAACGGAGCACACCTGTATCCTCCCAGTGTGTGGAGGAATGCACTCCTCCAGAAGAGGGTATCAAAAATCCTTCTCTGGACTTCCTGTCTCAAAGGGGGCTGCCAGACCATGCCCTGATGATCAACAGTGGTCAGATGATCAGTAGGTGAAGGAAGAGAGGTCAGCAGTGGTCACTACGGCTTGACACACTCCCCACTGTGAACCCTGTGATTCTCTTCATGTGCCCTCACCTACGGACTGGGAAGGCTGAGACGGCAGTGTGCAGATTCGGAGTGTGTCTGCTCCAGATGTGCTTGGTGGCCTCGTGACCATCAGTCTAAACAAGCCCCAGGCATGATCTCCTAGAACTCTAGGCAATAGATAGTCCCACCTAACCTGCTCTGCCCTTAACATGAAGAGTAGATGCTCGGGGCCATGGCTCCAAGCAAGGCAATGGTTAGTCACTGGCTTCGATGGTTCTAGGAGCTGTCTACACTCTTCCTCTCTTCCCCTTCCAGTGATGACATCTGCTTCCCGTAAGAAATTGCAGTTCAGGAGAGGCACATGCCTCCTGGGGGTCACAGAACACTCTGCTCCTAGGTAGTGGGCAGAGCATACTACCACATGCCCTGTGCCCAATACTGCTGCCGCATGCCTTTTTCATCAGTCCAACGTCAGCAAGCACTCGGAGCGCTCCTGCCCAGGTATTCCTGGGTTGTGAAGAGCCACGCCTGGGTTCTAGAGGCTAGCTCCAGGTAGTGTGAACACAGGCAAGGGGACAGTCTGTGGTTCATCAGGGGCTGGGGGGGGGGGGTCAGGTCAGCATTTGGAGAATTGGCTCTCAGATATGTTTGCTGACTGATGTTCTCAGAGTCAGAAAGAATGGAGCTCCTGGTGGTGTTTCTCCATCTAACCCCCCACCTCCGTCCCCCGTGGAGGAGGAGGAAAGCCAGCAGGACCCATTGTGACACAAGGAGAGAACTCAGGTCCCTGAAGGGGACCTGCCACCAGGGAACTCAGCCCTGCACAGCCACCTGCCCTCCCTGACGTGTGTATACCAAACATTCGGCATCAATCAACATCCACCATTAGTCATCTGGATCAGCAAGCTGTACCATGGTGATTTTTACATACATGACTCCTGAAAGGACCTCACAGGACTGTCTTTGGGGACACGGGTCTTGGCCAGAGATGGTATGAGCACTGCACTAAGGTGTGTCATGGTTTTGTAACCACCACTGCTCACCATCAGACACTAAAGGGGACAGGGAGTCTAGATGTGACACTCTGGAGAGGAACCGCAAAGACAGACCAAGCCGGCGTGCAGACAGGAAGCCTGGGAGCAGGCTGGAGGGGCAGAGAGTCCCCGTCATCCCGGGGTTGGCAGTGGACGGGAGTTGTGCTCACTGGCTCTGGGTCTCTTGGAATCCTCTGGCACTGACTCCCTCTGCAGGAAGGGACCCACAGTAGTTGCCAAGGCTGGAGTAGATTTAACAGCATTCCAGGGTAGAACAGAGGGGGAGTGTCGGACCCAAGGGCAGAGGCTTCAGGCCAGGGCCCATGGTCACTGTTCTTGGTGACAGTCACTATGAGACAGCCAGAGAGCTGCAGGCTCAGTGCCTCACTGCCACTGCCGTGCCCCCCTCTTACCCCCCCTCTCAGTGTGTGTGTGTGTGTCTGTGTGTGTGTCTGTGTGTGTGTGTGTATGCGTATGGCTTTCCATCTGTCTGTCAGTTATTCCTGTCTTCCTGTCTTGCTCTTTCTGGTTTGCTCCTGTCCTTCTCCCTTATTACAGGAAGGCCGATGCTTCTACGATGCCCACAGTGGTCAGTCATCCTTAGCTGTGGCCTCAGGTTGCCGTGTTTGCCCCCATCCCAAGCTCCTGCTTCACTGTTGACAGCAGGAAGAAGAACCTTCCAGACCTGGGCTGCCAGGCCCCTGTGCACTGCAGACCTCAACTGGATGCAGCCACTCAACAGTTAACCTTGTCCTGGCTTTCAGAAAGTGGGAGGGGGGTTCATCTTGTGCCCACCAAACACCTGCTTAGAGGCCCAGCTCCCAGGCTGGGGGCCCCCACGGTCCAGCGCAGCTGGGGGTGGATGGATGAGGGGGTAGGAAATGGCGCTGCTGGGACCGCCATGGCAGCTGGTGACTCTGATAAAAATTAATCATACAGCAGCTCCGACGCTCCCACTCTGGCAGGGAGTTTACAGGTGGTGGCTTAGAGTCCCCCTGCGCCGACCTGGCAGGCTGGCTGGCCTGTCCACCTAACTGGAATTGCTAATTAATTATGGAGCCCTCCTCCAAGCAGGTTCTGTGGCCAGACCCCTTGGAAACCCAAGCAAAGGCCAGACCACAGGCAGGGGTGACCGACGCAGGGCCAGCAGCAGAGGGAGGGCAGGCCACCTCACTGGCTCAGCAAAGGCTCATCCCCTTCAGATTCCCTTCAGGTCCTGGGACATGGGCACGATTAAATATCTGTGATACCCAGCAAATGTAATGAGCAGAGGAAATTGACGACCGCTCCAACTAAATTACAGTTTAAAAGACAAGGAAGGTCCCAGGGGGATGCCAACAAAAGCGACTCAGCTGACCAGGCCCAGGTAAAATTGAATTGGAAATGGTCCCCGGCTCATTAGCATAACAAAAGTCCCAGTGTCTAAAGGAAAAAAAAAGCCATTCTGTTTAAATGAAGGGGGAGGGGCGGCATCCCACAAACACAGTTGTCTGTGGCATGTCCGCCCCATCACCCCATAGAGGGGTCCCGGTGGTGTGGAGCCAGCTGAATGGTGCCCAGTGACACTGGCAACCCACACGGTTCCTCCTAATACTTGGGCCAGGACTGTCCAGCTATTTAAAACCCATTACAGACATTTATAATTGATAGAGGCGTAATTTTCGCTTTGCAGAAGATCAGAGGCTAGAGGGTCTGGGCAGCTTACTCACCCCAAGTCGGACATCCAGTTCTCAGTTACAGACAAGGCTGGAGACCCATGTGACAGCTACTATAACACAGAAACCAGTAGAACAAGACCTCAGAGGAAGCAGCACTGAGAAGCTGAGGCAGGAGGATGGCGACCAAACAAAAGAGAAAACAGAGGAAGAGTAAAACCCTTGCAAGGCAGGGGAAGTGGACAGGCCTCCTCTTCCCCCTGTTCCCAGCTGTGTGCTGGGGTCTCGGGGGTACAGCCGCCACCACCCTTGCAGGAGCAAGAACATGCTACAGAGACACGTGTACTCCTCTCTCCAACTATCAGACTGCTGAGACAATAAATAGATAAAATTCCCCCAGGAATCCCGTGCCGGGGGAAGGGAATGGCTGAAACCTGGTGCCAGCAAGACTGGGAGCACATCTGAGTTCTCAAGTGGTCAGACGACCTTGCAGGACAGACTGGATGGGCATCCAGGAGATGGTAACGGAGATAGATGGGGCCACACCAGGACTGATTGCTTAGCTGTGCATCCATCTTGTTTCTATTTAAACATAAAGCTCACATCAGGACCCCAGAGATGGACTGAGGTGTCACTGGGCCCCGTGTTTCTGTTTGCAATGTGTCCTCTCTGTTCACCATTATCTGGGGACCAGTGGCTGACTCTAGCCTGCTGGGACAGGGGTGAGCTTTGAACCCTAACAGCTCTGGTAACACAGCCGTGGACAGAGCCGTGCTGCTCAGTGATCGCAGCTGATGTCTAGGCTGATTAGGCCCCGCCAGAAACTATGTCCACGCCAAGAGACACTGGGGAGCCTACAGAGTGGGATTTGGTGTTCAAGGCTGCCTCCTGCAGCAGAGATGAAGCTGCACCCCTCTTTCCACTGGGACCTACAGGGCTCCCTCATCCAACACAGGCCACCCTTCTGCTTTCTAGGTGCCCTGCTGGTTTGGCGAAAGTCCCCGCCTTGAGTTTGAGCTAGGATCAGTCCTAGATGGAAGCAACATCAAACCTTGAGCAACAGTGGCTCCAGTCCAACAAGAAGCCACAGAAAGGAGCCGGAAAAGGAAGTCCAGCAAGGGCCTGCGGCATCTAAACAACAGCTGCTTCCCAATGGATGACCCATGGCCCCAATGGCTGCTGTCACACTGGCCCTCACAGTACCTGCCCAGAGCCTTTTGTTCTTCTAAAGAGCTATTCAGGAAGTAGGACACACCCTCTGTTTGCTGTCACTAGTGAGAGGATAAGGGAAGACCAGAGCCTGGTTCAAGAAGGACCAGGGAGGTGGTCTTTATTGCAGACCGTCAGCCGGCACTCAGAGCTCTGTGACCAGGACGTTGGCCATCAGTGACTCCCTCAGTGGCCATTCACTCACGCTCCCTGGATGAACCTGAAGTGATAAAATTCTATGCTTGGCCTCTTCAGAGAAAAGTTGGAGAAGCCTGGCACCTTTTGCAGCCTCACCCTAGAAAGCCTTTCTGGGCTGTTGTCTACCTAGCAACAACTACCAGCTCCTGTCCCAGACATGCTGGGTCAGGGTGTCTCACAGTCCACCTGCCTCACTGGGGGCATGGGAAGGCAGAACTATCAGCCCACTGGCCTAGTCCCCAGGCCTTCCCACCCGTCCCATGCATTTCCACTCCACCCCATCTGAGTGGCCATGGCAATCAGCTCTCAGACGCTCTTGGACTCAAACCAGAGGTTCCGGGCTGCAGCATCTCAGACACAAAGTTTGAGTTCTAGCTGCCTGTTTCAGTTCCATGCCCAAGACTAGACCATTTGCGTCTCATTGTTGGACAGTGCACAAATGTTCAATTAAGTCACCTCTAGGGGCACCAATTCTAAGCCTGCCTTGGTAGCCCCACCTACCTAGTCTTCGTCGGAAACTTGGCTGCATTTGAAATCACTTGGGACACACACATGTGGACATGGTTATGAGGGTGCCCCTAGAGAGGTTATCTGGGAAGGGAAGACCAACCCTGAGTGTGGGTGGCATTATCCCACTGTTTGGAGTCCTAGACCGAACCAAAAAGGGAAAGTAAGCCGCGTGATAACACTGTCACTCTGCTTCCAGACAGTGGGTACCATTGACCTGCCTCCTCCTTAAGCTCTTGCACCATGACTTCCATGTCATTATGTCCTGTTCCCTCAAACCAGGGGCCAAAACAAACCCTCTCTTAAGTTATTTTCGTCAACTATTCCATCATAGTAATGAGAAAAGTATACGATGTCCCGACATACTGTGGCCTTCCCTTGAGCGTAGGTTTTAAAAAACATGACCGTACCAGGTGTAATGTGAGGCCAGCCTGGTCTACATGGAGAACTCCAAGACAACCAGGACTACATAGAGAGACCCTGTCTCAATAAATAAATAAAGTAAAAACCATGGCCTCAGTTTTGACACCAGCCAAGCATCCAGTAATCAAGCCCGAGAGCCGTGTTTTGCTGGTTCAAGGAGTGTTTGGTGCTGTGCAGAGGGTCTGAGGGGGTGACATTTGCCATCCCGCCCTCACGGAATGTACAGTCTTATCTCCCCCCTAACTGAGAAAACAGAGGCTCAGAGATGCCACATGAACTCCCAAGGAAAGACACACAGCTTGGAAGTCCCAAAACTGAAAAGGGAAAACAAATCATTTTTACTCCTGATCCTATAGTTTCATAGTGCCGCCCACTTCAGTAAACATTCCATGGTTCAGACGTCTCCAAAACACACTTGATTCCGAAAAGGATGAAGGTCACTTTGATATTGCTTTATATTAGAAATTAAGTTTTAAGTAAAGCTGCTGGTTTATGGTGTCTACTGTTTGTCAGTCAAAATTTTATTTATTAGTTATTTTACTAAACTTCTTTCCCATGACAGTTCAAGGTTCGACTTTGGCCTCTTGTGATTGGAAAATCGCAAAGCATTCTGTTTTAATATGAGTCTAATTTAATATTTTTCTATCTAAGAGAGAGAGAGAGAGAGAGAGAGAGAGAGAGAGAGAGAGAGAGAGAAAGAGATCCTTCCCTCTCAGTAGAGGCCAGAAGGGAAAATTGAGTCAGGGCTGAGTCTGCCACACAGCCAATCCTACTCCATGACAGAATAAACTGATGTTTCTAGACCCTGGTGTGCAGATGCAGTCCGCTCTAGAACAGCACCGCATTCTAGAACTTCCCACACTGACGACCATGCCCAGTAAGTAACACACTGTGCATCACAGGGCCCTCAGTCACCTGCGGCTTCCAAAGCATTCGAAATGTGTCTAGCAGAAACCTGAACTTCCACTCAGTTCCCTCTGAGTACTGGGACCTCAGCCCCACAGCAGCCAGACACAGATCCCTCGGGAGAGCACAGCAGCTCCATCTTCACCACTCTCCACAGCTGCTTGTGTGGAGACATTTCCAGTTGGTTGTCCTGTGATCCTTAAAAGAGCCACACTCCCAAAAGTCACCGTGTTGGCCCCGGCACATCAGGTAGCTCCAAATAACCATTTAATTTGCTAGGAGTAATGCCCAGAGCACACTTGATTGCATCCAGCTCCCTAATGATAGGTACATCGTTCGTTTCTACAAAGAATCGTGATGCCTATCCTGCGTGGTAACTTCAAACCCTGTGCAGCTTCCTATGCAAATAGAGACACAAACCTAAAGAGGTCGGTCCCCTGTGTCCTAGAAGATGCTTCAGAAAGACAGAGTGCTTTGTGCCCTGCCCCTCACTTTGTGTTCCTCCACTTGGGTGCTCTACCGAACAGCTTCCCAACTGGTTCCCCCTTTCATGCAGGGACAGCTGGCCAGCCAGCATTTGGGAATCAGTGCAAACCACATCCAGCTACAAAGGCCCAGAGCAGGAAAGAGGCTGACCAAGGGGCAGCCAACCACTCACTCACAGCTATGTAGCCACAGGAACCGGTTCCAAGTGGGACCGAGTAGTACTGCACAGCTTTGCCTCACCTGGCTTCAAGGTGCCCATTGGCCATTCAGTGCCAACCAGGGCTGCTGACTGCAGGGGCTGAGTTCCCAAACCTGACCTGGTCTTCCTGAATCAGTGTATCCCCACGCCACACCCCTCTCAGCATGTCATGGTGTATCGATGATCTTTGAAAACTGAAATTTCTCCTTGTCTGGTTTGCTCGGTTCCTTAAGTTTCCTGACCTATGAGAGACTTGTAATAGGACACGTGATACGACAGCTTATGTTGAACTTAATCACATGTGTTGGGCAGCTCTGCGACATTGGGAGTGTGGCAGCTGCTTGTCCACATCTCATCCTATCAGGGACACAGGTGGTCCACTGCCTATTCAGTGTGGGAGCCCAATCCACAGGGCAGCCCTGCCCACATTCAGCAGGGGTCTCCCTGCTCAGTTACATCTCTAGAAACAAGCCCTGCAGACGTTCCCGGGGCTGTGTCCACTAGATGATTCCAAATCGAGCCAAGCTGACAGTGAAGCTGATCTGTCACCAGGATATGCAATTCCTCCTCTACAGAATTTACATCATGAGGCACATGGAGGGTCTCTGGGGGACACTGGTTTCTGGTTCAGGGTCTCCTGTTGAAAACTTCCCATTACTCCTATGCCCGTCTAGATTTTTGTTCCTGCCATTTGTGGGACATAGGTCCTCTCCTTTCTGCTCCAGCTCTATGCTCACCCAGTGCAGTGAAGAGTCCACCCCTGTTGGGTCGGCTTCCTCCTGAAAGAGCTGCATGCTGTACGCAGACATCACTGAACACTTCTCCTGACTTTGAAAGATAACGTAATTTAACTGCCACTCTCGTCTGCTGCACGTAGTATCAACGTTCTCCACATGGCTGTGACCTACACAAGCCATCTGACGTCCCATGATGTGTTCAAGTGGAGGAGGTTTGCTATGGTACCACAGGGGACTCACGCTTTGGGCCCCAGCTGATGGATACACACTGGGTTTGGCTAAGACCCTTAGAGTGAGCTCTTCAATAGCCACCCTAAGCCTGTGTCCTTGTCCTGATTCTGCCCTTTGGCCTTGTGCTGGCCTCTCACAGTTGTGTCTCCAAAACATCACAGGTTGTGGGGCTGTGGAGAAATAACTCAGTTTGTAAAGCGCTTGCCATACACACACAAGAACCCGCATTTGGATCTCCAGCACCCATTTAAAAGCCAAGTCTAGTATCCCAGCACTGGGTACATGAAGACTGGAGCCATTGACTAGTGAGTCTAGTCAAATGGGTGAGCACCAGGTTCATTGAGAGATGTTGTCTCAAATAATAAAATGGAGAGCTGTAAAGGAAGACCCCCGAAGTCAACCTCTGCCCTCCACATACATATGCAACCCTCCAACACACGCACACACACATGAACACATACCTCTGAATGTATCCCTATTGGGAGATGAGATCACTGCAGTTGTATCTGGAGAGGTGACATGCTGAGTAGTGTGAGTCTGAGACTGGCTGGGGTCATGGGTAGAATGTCATGTGAAAATCAGAACTGTGTAGCCACAAGACCAGGGATCCCTGGACACCTGAGAGAGGCGCTCATGTCCTTGGATGGTGTAGACCCTGCACTGGGCTGAGACCCTGAAAGCCTCCACAGTCACGTTAATCCTGTTTCCTCATCCTGACATGGACACTGTGAGTATAGGCTGTGGAGCCCGTAGACAGAGCTGCTTCTGACCCCCAGCGGTTCACAGCCCGCTCACACCATGTCAGACTTCTGACCTAAGACGCGAAGGATGAGTTTCTGTCATGATGATCCCAGCATGGGCTGCTTTGTCACAGTGCTTGGTAGACCCTGATCCAGCCAAGGCTGGACTGCGGGAGACGCTGTCCCTGGCGGCATGCCCCGTGTAACACAGCCCCGGACTTGGAGCCTCGGGTTGTAGCTGTACTTAGCTTTTCTGAAGCCACGGAGGAGCAGGACCTGACTTTATCTTTGCCCGGGAAGGATCAAATAACAACTGATCTTGAGTGTCTACTAACCGTCCATTGGGGGCTGCATTCAAAGGTAGAATGATATTCTCTTCCCAACCCCCTCACCCCAGATGAGGTCTCCTGTAGCCCACACCATCCTGGAATTCACATACAACCGACGATGACCTTAAATTCCTGATCTTCTTGCCTCTACCTCCCTAATGCTAGAGTGGGCCACCATATCTGGCTTACGCAGTACTGGAGATGCGGCCAAGGGCTTCGTGCAAGGTCAGCAAATCCTGTTACAACCTGCTACACACCCAGCCCTCCAACCACCACCACCACCACCACCACGACCACCACCACCCCGCCCCAGCCCTAGTCTCTTCAGTGTAAATTCCCCCGGCACATTTAAAAATCAGATTCAATTTACAAGCGCCATGGCTTCTAGGTACAGCAAGTCTGCACAAAGCTGAGTGCATCACAACGCTCTGCTGGTCGGGCAGCTGATGCATTGCCCCCTACCAGCTCCTGAAGGGAAGCATGCGGCCACCACCACTGTGCTAGTCACCGGTTGCTGCGGTGGCAGACTGTGGCCTATCACCACTGTAATTAATCCTGTATTCCATAGCCCAAGCCACAATGCTCGCCTTGAGCTGAAGCTGGAGTATGGCGTGCCTATCTATATCTGTAAATGAATGATATCATTATTTTGGGAAATGAAAGTTTAAGCTCTGTAAAACATACAATCCCGTGGAGATCTCAGCAGAGGAACTTGTACGCGCAGGTGTTGGACGTGATAAGGTGCGCTGCCATTTATCTGTGTACTTGCAGACAAATATTAACATAGGCATGAATTAAGCATTTAATCCCTTTTATTATAAATTGAATATCTTTATTTTAACAAACATCAACAATGCATGTTATTGTATGCCCCTCTATTCACTGCTGTTCCCCACAGCGCACCGTTACGCGATACGCCACAGTACACGTGTTCCTGGAACAGCAGTATCTGCAGGGGATTCCTCAGCACACTCCATCCTCTCCCAGACAAAGGCATCCTCCCACGGAGCCCCACACGTGGGTGTCCTGGAAGGCGGGAACACGGCGTGTGTTGAGGCATAGGTAGAGCTCACGTCTCTGAGACCTTGATGCACTCATGCTTAGGAGCTGAGGTGAGCGCGACACAGGAGCTTGGCGCTGCTGGGTGCCCAGAAGTGGCACCTCTGTTATCCATCTCATTACTGCAACCGATTACCTGACACGAGCCACAGCGAGAAGGAAGGGTTGATTCTGGCTCACAGCTGGGAGTACAGTCCATCATGGCTGGAGAGACATGGAGTGTGAGGTGGCTGGTCACATCGTACCCACAGTCAGTCGGGAAGCAGGATAGAGATGAGTGCCGATGGTCATTTGCTTTCTCCTTTTTATTTTGTCTGGGACCCCAGCTCAGGGAATGGTGCCCCAGCTTAGGGTAGATCTCCCATCTCAACCAACTAATGTAGAAACTCCTTCACAGACATGCCCAGAGGTCTGTTTCCTAATGAGTCTAGATTCTGTCACATGACAATCAAATTAACCCGGGGGGGGGGGGGGGCAGTTGCCACACTTTCTACTTACTCCAGGAACACATTGTGTCCTGTTGGCTAAGAGGTAGAGAGTTGGCAGGATAGCTCAACAACCCCTTTAGGTGTGTGTCTTAACACACTGCATTAGTGTGTAAGAGATTCCAGAACAACTATTGCATGTGAGGGGTAGTACCCTCAAGATTCATATTCAAAGACACCCAAAGGTGGTATGAGGGAGACGAAGACCCACGGTGGAGGGGAGTGCAGTATATCCCATGGAGCTATGCATGTCATGGAGAAAAGTTGGTGTGACTAGTCAGCTCACAAACACACCAGCGTAGAGGGAGCATGGCAGGTACAAAATGGACATAGAATATGGGTCAGCTCCGTAACAAGGTCTCTAGACCCACCTCAGAAAGAACAAGAACAAGAACACACTGAAAGTGCACAGGACCCAGGGGTGGAATGTGACCTTTCACCCAGTACCTCACATGGTCATGGTCCCTAGTAAACCATAGCAGCTGCCCTGGGGCAGGCCCAAACACACACACACATACACACACACACACACACACACACACACACACACACACACATATGGCGGGCAGTCACAGAAAGCAAAGCCGTAGGAGGAGCTTGTGGTGTGGCCTGATGCCTACCAGCAGGAAGGGGGCAGTGTTTGTGTCTGGAGCCCTGCTGACTTAACTGCCTCTGCTGAAGGGAAGACTACAGGGTGGAGGTCGGCTGCTGCAACCCTTCCTTATAACCCCATCTTCCTGGTCCGGAACATTCCATGCTTTGCTATGGCTTTCCCCAAAAGTTCAAGGTATCTGCATGCCGCGCACAGCAGGGGAAAGATAACAACATAGATTTCCTGTCTTATTCCAGCTGGCACCAGATGCACACGTTTGTAGAATCGGGATTGATAACTTGGGAGACAGGGTGAGGCAGAAAAAAATGCCAGAAACACCAGCATCAGAAAGTGCTGCAGCCTCTGATCCAAACTCTCCGAACTGCTGGACCAGGGCGGCACCCCTCTTCTGTCTCCAGCAAGCTCTATCTGCCTATGAGACAGAAAGATGCTTCTCCAAAGAACCTACCTGGAGGTCTGTTTTGATCTATAGAAAGGTAAGTGCTGAAAATAAACTTAGATGATGTAAAGAAACCGGCTGAAGAGAAAGCGGTCGCTTCCTGGCAGAGTGTGGCCGCTCGGAAAGCTGCGGATCTGTTTACACAATTCAGTGTCATCTTCATTATCCGAGAAAGCCTTCTGATTGTTTTATTCCGCAAATGACACCTACTTAAATCTTTTTTTCTTTGCTTTACACACGGCCCTACATCGTTAGCTCCAAAGAGTGTGTGTGTCTGTGTGTGTGTGTGTGTGTGTGTGTGTGTGTGTGTGTGTGTGTGCTGCGTCTTACAGGCCATGCTTGCCGCTCTGCGGTCTGCTGAGGGGCCAGCACTGTCACTCCAAAGAGGCGATGCGGTACTGGGGCTTCAGGAGCAAAGAGCAACAGCCACATGCAGAGCTCCGAGCATCTCTCCTTGTGGTGACATTTAAGGTAGTGGCATAGGCTGCTGCCACCTATAAACCTTCACTGCCAACCTAGAAACAACGACACCCATCCTCAGATCAAGCCGATGGATGGAGAACCTTCAAACCACACAACTGGCCACTTTCCTCTCTGTAGAAAGTGCCCAGGGCTGGAGGCTGAGGAGACAGCTGCCAGTAAAGCACGCAAACACGAAGATCTGAGTTCGATCCCCGTACCCACATGAAAACTTGGTGTGCGTGGTATATCTATAAATACCAGGATTGAGGAGGCAGAGACAGGAGGACTCCCGGGACTGGCTGGCTGGTCAGTCTAGCTGAATCCTGCCTGGTTCAGTGAGCAACCATGTCTCCAAGAAGAAGGTGAAGAGAGACTGACACTACTGTTGGCCTCTGACATCCACAGGTGTGCACACACACACATACACATGTATTCCCTCTACCCCCTCCACGCCTCCCCACAGAAACTGACTAGGGTTCCAAGGGCTGCAGGGGATAACAGAGTCTCCACTGTATGGAGCCAGTACTCCCTTGCTCCACCATAGACTGTGCATGCAAAGCCCGCCCTCTGGAGGCCTTAAGTTTGAGGGCTTGGTCTATACTGGGAACATCAAGGAGGACTCTGAACACACAACCCCTACCTGGGCTACCTGCACACATGCATTCTCCCCTCTTTCCTGTTTCTCACAGGAGAAGGAATTCTGAGTCCAATGTGTGTCTTAAAATGAACCTCCATACAGAGCAAAAGCTTACATTTTCCATTTGGTATTTTTTCCATTAATTATTAAGGACAGACATTTGATCTTGCCTTAATTATTAAAACCACTACAGGTTTTCTCCTAGAATCAGACTGAGATCTGCCTGCAAACTATTGGCAAACACGAGTCTACTTGCGTTCTTTAACTTTCCAGCCGCGTGGGCGCGAGTGTGATTTTATTTATTGATGTGGGCCTCACTGTTGCAGGTAGTGTAGGTAAAACAGCTTCCTCCCCTTACATTCTTTAACATGTAGGCACCAAAGCTGTCATTCAGACTGCCAGATGTTTTCTCCTGAAAATTTCCCTTTTGCCCACTTAGGGACCCCGAGCGAAAGGAACACTGGAGCTCTCTGGAGCAATTTGTCTGTGAGTCAGTGTCGCCCAGCATCCCTGTGAGCAGCCTCAGTGTCTGTGACTCCCCAGAGCACCTCTCAGCTATTCTCTGAAGACAACTCACCCCTCACTCCAATCTTAAAGCCACAAAGGCTCACTAGCACCCGGTCTATTTACCCTGATGCCAGTGTCTCCTTCAGAGTGCTCTAGTCCCTAGCTTCTGGAGAACCTTCCAGGAGGAGAGCAGCATGTGTGCAAGGCAGAGTCCTGTTCCTCCTGGCAGAACTGACTGCACAGATTTCACCCAGGGAGACACACTGCTCAGCAAGGCAGCTGGTCAGGCCTTCAGTAAAGGAGCCCTGCTGAGCAGCGGTCTCTGGCCCCAGTAGGAGGAACTAATACTACACTGCCCTGGAGGAAGGATGAGGAAAGGTTGGCAGGGGCTGCCCACCCGGCTTGCTCCACCTCCCTGTTGGGCCTAGGACCCTGAGGGAGTGTGCCTTCTAAGTTGGGGACAGAGAGAAAAGGGGTAACTGGGCAGTAGACCTTGGCGCATCTTTCTGAGACTGGGCCCAGGCAACAAACAACCTTAGTTGTTTATTTTGTTTGTTTGAGACAGGATTTCATAGAGACAAGACTAAACTCAAACTCTCTATATAGTTAAAGCTGGCCTTGAATTTCTGATCTTCCTCCTCTACCTATCCTGAGGACTGGATTGTAGGCCTGGGCCACCCCCCCCCCCCCCCCCCCCCCCCCCCCCCCCCCCCCACCCCCCCCCCCCCCCCACCCCCCACCCCCCGTGGCTTGACTGACAACTTTAGAGAAGAATTCTGCACTGGGCTCCACCTCCTCTGGCCTCCCCTCAAACACAGGACAACAGCTCCAGCGCCACAGTGCAGAGGCAGAAAGTGTGAGAAGGTGCAGGCTGAGGAGTGGGCGACCACAGAGGAGCATTCCGAGCCAGCAGCTGAGAGCGACCTGGACAAATCACCTCCCCTTGAAAGAAAAAGGGATGAAGCCAGCTAGCCCAGAGTGTTTTCAAAAACTGTATAGAGTAGAAAAGAGAAACGAACAAGAGCATTCTGTGAAGTCGAGTCGACAAATAGCTTCACGCTCCAAGGAACTAAGGAAAGTATGAATTTTTAAGACAAATTGTAATGTGGGAGGAGAGACAGGGGGATTGAGAGTCATGCAGGGCTGTGGAATAATCCTCCTGTACAATGTAAAGATTTGTCACTCGAATTGGTTTAATAAAATGCTGATTGGCCAGTAGCCAGGCAGGAAGTATAGGCGGGGCTACCAAACTAAGAATGCTGGGAAAAGGGAGGGAGGAGGGAGGAGATGCTATCCAGCCGCCTAAGGAGCAAGATGCCAGCAACAGGTAATGCCACAGCCATGTAGCAATACATAGATTAATAGAAATTGGTTAATTTAAGTTGTAAGAGCTAGTTAGAAATAAGCCTGAGCCATAGAGCAAACAGTTTGTAATTAATACCAAGCCTCTGAGTGATTATTTTAAAAGCAGCTGCAGGGCCGGTCGGGACAGAGAAAAGCCTCCGGCTACAACACAGGGCTAATGGATCTACTCAGAGGAGTTCAA
The DNA here is from genome assembly GCA_902168425.1 of Peromyscus attwateri. NCBI lineage: Eukaryota > Metazoa > Chordata > Mammalia > Rodentia > Cricetidae > Peromyscus > Peromyscus attwateri. Next base: position 26,434 of record CABHPP010073264.1, on the reverse strand, counting down.
CTGATCCTACTCAGGGTTAACTGACCCTGCTTCTGCCTGCAACCAGAGTCACGGAAAGCTGAAAAGAGATTGTCCATATGTCCATCTGCAGCTATAGCAGGAAAACATTGACGGAGGAAACAGAACAGAGAAGACAAGGGAGGAAAGATGGACACACGGAGGAAAAGCGATTGGACACCACGGGGAGCGAAGCATAAGCCCAAGGTTATTGGGGGGTGAACCTACATTTTAAGCTACTGCTCCATACATCAGAGAAAAGGAAATGTTTTTAATTAACACAACCTGTCAAGTAGGATCTACAGGGTGAATCGGATCATTCCCAAAGTGCCATCAAGTCTCAGTGTGGTCCACAACAGAGGAGGGGCTGAACACCGTGTGGACCCAAGTCTCATCCCCAGATCTCACAAGCTGAGGACAGAGGGGCCAGCAGAGGAACAGACGATCAGTCCTTAGCATAAGGCAGATGGAAGGAAAGGACTATGGCTCCGAGCAGAGCCAGGCTCAGATGTACCTGAGTGGTGGAATGCATCATCCATCATCACATGCCCAGGGCTGTGCTAACCAACACAGCAGTCGTCAAAGCCAAATGTAAGAAGAATGAAACCCAGTTCCACATCATACATACCATCTAGCAGACACCATGCCAGAAGGGGCAGACTGTCCACCTCCCTGTAGGCAGCCTATCAGTAGGGCCACACAGGCGGGCACAGACCTCTCTTAGCAGCTTTGCCCATGCCTCTCCCCACAAGTCGCTGGCATTCCTGCTTCCACGGTTCACATCCAGGTTCATCCTCAGTACAGCACCTCAGCAAGTCAGCCATGGCTGCCAGATGCAGTGCCGGCAGGAAAAGTCAAGGAAGGCGGGCTCTTGCCACACACTTTCAGAATCTTTGGCTGGCACTGTCACATTTGTATTACGCTGGCCTGAATTTTGTCACCCAGCTCTTCCTGGAACAATTACTGTCACAGAGAGTCTGGTCAGTAACTGTTTGCCTGTAAGCTTGAATAATTGAGTTAGATGGCCCAGAACCACATTTTTTTTTAAAGCCAGGCATAGTGGCATATGCTTGTAATCCCAGAGACAGGCAGATCCCCGGGGCTCAACAGCCATCCAGTTTAGCTGAATCAGAGAGTTCCAGGCCAATAGTGAGATCCTCTCTCAAAACATATGATGTAGGGTGCCTGAGGAAGAACAACTGAGGTAGACCTCTGGTCTACACAGGTGTACGCACATGCACGTACACACACATACAGAAAGAGAAAATGGAGCTATTACTATTAGCTTGGATACTAAAAGATCAGTTGCTCAAATCTTTATGGAAAACGACCTCTATAAAGATATTTAAATTTCAGGGGTATCTGCAAAATTTACCTCCATGCCTTATCTCAGAAAGCCACTGGAGGATGCTCTCCAACAAGATGAAAATGTAAACCACAAAAGGAAGCGGCACTTGCTGCTTTTTGTTATCTAAGGTAAACACCAGACAAAAAGATATTTTTTAACTCTTGGTGCCTAAGCAAAACTTTAATTCCTTAGATCTGTGTGCCACAGTCCCTTCAGATTCAGAATCATGGAGGAGTCCGCTTTCCACGTGGTAGGTCATCTCACCTTTTCGAGGACTTGTCCTTCAGGAACTTTTAGACATGTAGGAAGCAGACTATTTTGCACAGTTAGGACTTAACATCTTCAAGTTTAAGTAACACCAGCAGGTATCACTTTTCTGTCAATAAAACCCCTGAAATGTATATTTAGAAGATCCAAGAGCAGGAACAACAGATACCTGTGTGGCCTCTTCACAAAAGCATTAATCATGTCAGCCCCAGTCTGGTGACCCAAGTGTCCATTAGTAGACAAATGGAAAAAGAGCGGAGGTCTGTGCACACAGAGAAATAAGATCTAGCCGTCAAGGAGAGATCACATGCTGCAGGGTTGTAGATGGAGGACATGGGGGCAACGTAAGCCAGTCAACAAAAAAGACAAATGGTGCATGATTCCATCTATCCGAGGACGCCAGAGTTATCCGATTCACCGACTCATAAGACGGAGCAGTGGGTGGGGCAGGAAGACAAGTGGTGAGTGTGTGGGAATTCCAGTTTTGGAAGATGAGAAGTTCTGGAGATAGTGGTGGTGATGGTCACACCAGGACAAGAATGCACACAACTCCACCAGAAGGTATAGTTAAAATGGTTAAACCTGGGCCGAAGGTGTGGCTTAGGGTAGAGTCTTGCCTCCTGTGTATAAGGCCCTCTACCACAGAAAATAAAATTTTAAAATGCCAAATCTCACTTCAAATATGTTTTTCCACAATATGAGCACAACATTAAATATCATCAAAAACAAGGCCTCTTCCCTGATCCTGGGTTCAAACATGGCCTTACACAGCCAACTGTGCCTTGGTCCCAGGTGGCCTGCAGGCAGAAGACAAGCAGATTGAGTTACTTATCTGCATACACAGCAAAACTTAGTCTTTAATGCGATCTTACACCATAGCGTGTTAGCCTGCGGCCGTCTTAGCTCTGGGCCTAGAGCAGGCAGTTCAACTGTGTGTTGAGATCAAATGTATCTGACTGGCTGGCCACATATCCAGGAGATCTCTTGACATGGACAAAAGCCACTGAGATATATTGTCAATGAATTTCCTCAGCCTGGTACAAGGCCATGGCTTATGAACCTGTAGGAATAAGAAAATACTCAGTTTAAGGGGCTGTGGAGGGAGCTCAGCGGGTAAACATCTACTGTGCTGTGCAAACAGGCGAACCTGAATTCAGCTCTCCAACACCCAGGCAAAAGCCAGCCAGAGTCCACTAACAAGAACACAGAGGTGACAGCCCTGTGCATTCCACAGCATCCCCACACGCACAGAATTAATTAAAAATCAGAGCCTCAATGAACCATCCCAGGAAGATTATCTCCCTCCATAATTGAATTGTGAGCCCCGGAGCACGCAAGTTCAACTGTCTTAAATTAATGAGCCCTGTGTGGTGAGCCCCCAGGCCTTTCTGAAAATGGAAATCTGAGGTCTCCTCATGAGCACAGGGCCTCCCAGGCTCCCAGGCATGCTAGCTGCCTGGCTTCTTGGGACAAGATCTGTGTGAAGAGTGTGATGTGTCCGAGGCAGGGCCATTCTTATCCTTCTGGGACCCTCAGATCAAACTGAGGTACACTTATAATTTGTCCATAGATGGATGTGGACACTGACCCTGGACATGTGTACAATATAGATGTGCCAGTCACTCACATTCCAGACCTGGCCCTGACTCCTGTCCAGAGCCAACACTGGTTATCTGGCTTACAGTAAACCACAGGGAGAATCAGTGTGTGTGTGTGTGTGTGTGTGTGTGTGTGTGTGTGTGTGTGTGTATCATGTGTGTGCCTGTGTACATGTACTTCTGTCATCATGTATCAACCAACATCAGGTATTTCCTTCAACTGCTTCTCCATGTATGTATGCATGAACATGGAGGCCAGCAGTTGACCTTATGTGATGTGGGATAATGCTTTTATACACTGTGTTAATAAAATGATGATTGGCCAGTAGCCAGGCAGGAAGTATAGATGGGATAAGCAGACAAGGAGAATTCTTGGAAAAGGAAGAGCAGAGTCAGGAGATGCCAGCCTGCTGTCCAAGGAGCAGCATGTAATGGCACACAGGTAAAGCCATGGAAAATGTGGTGACATATAGATTAACAGAAATGGGCTGAGTTTAAATGTAAGAGCTAGTCAGTAGTAACCCTGAGCTAAAGGCCAAGCAGTTTTAATTAATATTAGCCTGTGTGTGTTTATTTGGGTCCAAGCAGCTGTGGGACTGGTAGTTGAGAGAGATTTGTCCTGACTGCAGGCCAGGCGGAACACAGGGAAACTTTGAGCTACACTTACGTGTCTTCCACAGTCACTTTTCCACCGTAGTTTTCGAGACAAAGTCTCTTACTGAAACTGGAGCTCATGGATGCAGCTGAACTAGCTGGCCAGCAAGCCTTCGCCCGGCCTTCCTCCCACCCCCATCTCCCCTCCAGTGCCGGGATTGCAGACGTGCACCGCCACACCCAGACGGCTTTTGTATAGGTGCTGGAGATCAGAATCTGGGTCCCCACACTTGCACAGCAAGCGTTTAACCCGCTGAACCATTTCCCCAGCATGACACGGACATTTCTAAGCTCCTATTTTGGGGGTCTGCTGTCCTTGCTCCCTCCTCACTATCCATTTCAAGAACTCTGTTGGTTACTCTTCTCCCCATCACCCAATACCTGACAGGGACAACGTGAGGGAGGAAGGACTCATTTTGACTTATGTTTTGAGAGCATAACCCATCCTGGCTGGAACGTCGGGTGATGAGAACAACTGAAGGCTGCAGCCGCAGCAGGAGCTTGTTCACCCTTGACAGATAGAAGAGCAGAGAAAGAGCACTGTTGCTCAGTGGGCTTTATCCCTTCCCCTCTGTACTCAATGCAGGACCCCAGCTCATAGGATTGTGCTTCAAACACCAAGAAAAGTTCTCCTCCCCTCCATCAATTCTCTCTGGAAACTCACAGAAACACCCAAAGGTATGTCTCATCAGTAACCGAGTGTGTCTTAATCCAGTCACCATGAAGGCGGGAATTACCCATCACACACAGTGAACTGTGAGTGTAACCCATGAACTCATACCTGCTAAAACAGGGTCTGGACACATTGTAAAACAGCATCATGAGAGACCGCCCCTCACCAACCTTCATCGGGCTGGGAAGGGAGAGCTCATATAACACACAGGCTTGCTGTTGCTCCGAGAGCCTGCAGCTGCCAGCTCATCTAGGAATGATTCAAGATGTGGCGTTTTCTGAGGTTGTTGGAGGTAATTGACTTACATGCAGTGATGATGTAAACACCTATCTTAAAGGTGGTTGACCTCCCCTGACCCAGCTGAGACCTGTGTGCTCACAGGAAGAGACACCAGAGAGCCTGTTCCCTGTGGTGTGAGGGAATGGGGAAAGCAGCCCTGGCCAGAGATTTCTGGAGCGTGTGCCTGATGGAGGACTCCCACCTCCTGGACCTACAAGATAAAAATTTGCAACATTATGCTGCCGGTCTGCTATTACAGCAGCCTCCTGCCTGTAGCACACTGGTGGCCATCCTGCTGGTGTTCTGCTATCACAGGCTCTCTGACTGTGATAGCCTCTACAGGATCTTCACTGCTGTCCCACGGGTCCACCCTTAGGGTGCATCAGTCAACACGGGAGCAGGGAGAGACTAAGGTACCGGAGCAGTGGCCAGGGGACAACACACAGCTCAGAAGAGAGGGAGCCTCACAGGGTGGAACGGCTTTCCCTGAGTGGAACATCACTGTGGGATGTTCTTGGTAAGCTGGACGTTCACTGACCCGTCTTGTACCTCCTCCAAGCCACCCCTAGGGGCTTGTCCACAGACTGACTCCACTCCCCATGACTTTGCAGAACGCGATGGCTGGACTTGAGGCTCTCTCCCCAGGGTGGCGGCCTGCTCTCATCCACATAGGCTGTTCACTACAGCTGCAATCGGGGCTGCTTCCTTAGGACATAGTGACTTACGGGAGAAATCAAAATTTCTCTCACACATACCAACCAACATCATCTCTAACAGATTCACAGCTAAGACTGCAGGAGAATCTGCCTACGCGTTCACATTACTATGGGCACGCACACGCTCATTTCCTGTGGACATATTTAGAAAGGGAAGGGGGAGTAAGGAAGCACAGGAAGACGGGGGATCATCATGGTGCAGTGGGCTTTGGAGCCAGGCCTGACTCAGCCTCCTCCATATCTTCACTCCCCCCACCCCCGGGATCTTACTAGACAAACCCTTGTTCCTTCCTATATTGATATTTCCTGCCTCTTAATTAGCTGAAGGCTCGGCTTAGTTTTTCAAGCATGTTTCAAGAAATGTGCTTTTAACATTTATTTGAGAAATTCTAATTGAGTGCCCACCCCCCAGCACGCTGAGTCTCACTGTGGAGGATTCCGCAGTAAGGGATGCTGAAGTTGAACCGGGCACCATCCAGAGGCACAGGGTAAACATGACTCTCCCTCAGAACATCACCCACACTGAAAGCACCAGCCTGCCCCTGACAGGAGCAGAGCTTGCTCCTGACGTTAATACTGAAGAGACTCCTGTCCTGCAGGTTCTGCTGAAGCAGTGGTTCCCCCTGGGACACCAAATGCCACCCGTGTCTTTCAGAGAATGGCTTTCAAGATACGGGATACAGAACTGAGTGTAAAGGCACAAGCTGGTAACCCAGGACTTGCAGGACCGAGGCAGGAAGATTGCCAGAGTGGTGCTAGGCCAGCGTGGACCCAGAACACACAAACTAACAAATGAAGAGGAAAGGCGTGGGAAAGGAAAGAGGAAAGAGGAGGGAAAGGAGGGAGCGATGGGATGGGGACCCACACACCCAGTACCACAGAAGCCCCTGAATAATCCAAGTGACCAAGCCATGCCCACACTGAGGACACTTTGGCAGACCTCCAGCTCCTTTCCATGGTACCCATCTCACCACCCCTGTGGGAAGGAGGAGTGTTTGACAGCTGCGGCCATAGGTAACTGCACCTCATTAGGATCGGCGAACCACACCCCTATCACCCAATGTCCTTTCCACCTTCTTGGCGTTTCCTCTTCAGAACGCCACTGGCAAGCCACACACATCCTCTTCACCTTGCAAACATTTAAGTGGTTGCACCAGCTTTGGGCAAAGCAGTATGGGTTTAAGGGGCCTGTTCTCTTTCCTTGTTCTTTTTTCTGGTCTCTCTACACAAGAAGTATCACCATACGTCCCAAGGCCTCCCGGACAAGGAGAGGTGCCCAAACCCCTCCCTCAACAAAGATGGTGGAATGGGCTATAGAGACACAGTCTTTGGTGGATAGGGAGCATACCTAGGAACAGAGAGCCTCGGGAGAGAGCTTGGGCTGTGTGTCCCCTGGGCCGTAAGCACAGGAGACTCTATTGACTCACAGTAATGCCCTTGCCAGGAGTCAATGGAGGGCAGAGCTTGCGTCTCTGTAGCATGTTACCACATTGGAGCACCAAATCCAGCAGGTGATGTCTAGGAGGTCTAACTAAGCAGTCATCAGGCATATGACACACGGAATAGTGTAAGACGGCCCTATGGGAACACTGTTGCTAAGGATCACTTGTTGTGTGCTTGAAATCCAAATTTCCCTAGGCATCTATCTATGCTAACTGGCAATGCCACACCAACATCCCACTGGACTCAATCAATACCACTTTCCCAAACTCTTTGGCCACAGATGCCTGTCACACACACACACACACACACACACACACACACACACACACACACAC